>JAFFST010053262.1:26233-37685 GCA_022414735.1 Noturus placidus
TTGGCCTTGCCGTGTTCGGACTGTTTGCCTGAACACTGGACCTCTGCCGGTCTTTATTGATTTCTGCATGATCCTTTGGACTTGTACTTCTAGTATTAAACTACTTAACCTGCACTTGCTTCCCTCCCAAGCTCCAGCAGGTGTTCCTATACATGACACCATGCAAACGGTCACGTAACTAGTTAATTGAATGCGAGTGTTCTGATTAGACAGTGTTGGTGCATGTACACTATTACCTGTTACAAGAACCGGCCTTTCAATTCTTTTGTATTAACAGTCTATTAACCATTAATTCCAGCTGGTTCGTTAGCTAATTGTGTGCAAGTGATTCTGTGGTTGTTTGTCAGGACAGATTTGGATTTTAATCTTATAAATCAGTAAAAGAAACTATTTACTGCTGCATCAACAGAAGATTCAACCACTGATTAGAGACTGAAAAAGAATTTGAACACAGTGTTATCAAATGCAAAGAAAAGCGAGACACCATTCCATGTTAGACTTTTTATTTATTTATTGCGGGTTGTACCCGGGTTTATACAGCTTTGTATTCTGATATTAAGATCAGAACATTACAAACAGTTAATCAGTCTACGAGTAGAGGCAACAAAAAAAAAAAAAAAAAAAAAAAAAGCTACAAACCTACTCTACAGATTTATTCCACTTAAACCGGGTACTAAAATCAAAAACCAAGCAACACAAAAAATAAAAACAGCATTAGAGGAAACATTCATAACTACAAGAGTCTCTACCTTGTGTTCTCGTTATTATTCATCGACTAAATATTGTTAATAATGACCGTTACAAATAAGGATTGTCCTTCAAAAAGTGCAGTTTCCCCCAAACTAAAACACATTGACGCTAGACGACTGCAGGAAAGCTGAGGAGACCTCCTCCTCACTCATGTCATTTCTGCAACGCTTTTAAATCTTTGTATTTTTCAAAAACAGTCCTAGCGAAGCAGTGTGCATATCAAGGATGCGCGCATTGTGTGAGCATAAAACCAGAATGGTGTATTTTCAGTTTAAAAACTTTTTTTTTGTACATTTTTGCTGCTGAGGAGTGTCATGAAGTCGCTCACTTAATATTTAACAGTAACAATAACACTAATAATGCTCCAAAGTCTGCTACAACTGGCCCGCTTTCTTTTTGGAGAATAAAACACAAAAAAAATTGGATGTCAGTCATGGCACATGCGTTTGAAGGATTTTATTTAGTTAAAAAAAAGCCTTAAATTCCACTTGGGATTATTATATTTTCTTTATTATTAAGCATAAACACAGATTATTTTAATGGAAGCCTCGTCCTTCGCTGCATAGACGTTCTCCGAATGTTCTCCAGGGTGGAAGAGTTTCGCGTTCGGCCTCTTTGTGCTGGTTTTTTTTTTTCTAAAGCTTTTAGGGTTTTGTCAATCGAGAATCGGAACGACAACAACCGATGGCGAGATGCTCTCACAGTTTAAAGTCGAAAATTGCAAACAGTAGGAACGATATTTAAAAAAAGGAAAAAGAAAAAAAAGAAATAGAAATTAAAAAATAACCACCACACACACACACAGCGATGATTCGCTCACAGGATCAATTAGAAACAAATCATTCAGTACAAAAGTAGAATGTCTATGCCAGATTACACCCCTTCCCACCCCCCTTTACCCGGCTGCCATTATGCATTATGGGGATTGTACATTGCCATCCAGTTAGCATAAAACACACACACACCAGATTTTAAAGAGTAATCCCTTTCCTCCTGCACTCTCTCCCTAGATTTGGCATGACAGAGGATTACAGAACTGGTTTCTTGATCATACATAAACATCACATATACAAGGACAAATTGAAAATGAAAAAGAAAAAAAAAAAAAAAAAAACCCTCAGTGGCTAAAGCCCCCCCCCCCCATTTCAGTCAACAAGTTGAAGGGTTTAAACGTACGCAATTCAGAACCATTGTTAAAGCTCAGAGAGGATTTTTTTTTTCACCATGTTAACACACAAAAATATACTAGGCGGATAAAACAGCAGTGTAGTAATGGACGCATGTAGTTAGAGTGTAATGAGTGTAACGGAGACCGTGGTGAAACACGCACAGGAACAATACACATTAAAAGGAAGTGTGTGTGTACTAGGACGGGGAAGTCCAGGAAGATCGGTAGCTGTTGATTCACATGGACAGTGAAGACGACATGGGCAGAACCCACACACGTGCACAAAAAGCACAAATTCAGAAATGGACATGTGAAGTGGAATTAACACTGCACAGAGTCTGACAGACGGAACAATACATGAACATAAACAGGAAGTGAAACACACACTGAACAAACCAGCACCAACACTCAATCATTAAGTCTGCATTATTGTAAGAGAAAACACAGAAAAATCCTCCCTAGGCACATGCGTGTTCTTTGTTGAGCATTTTTTCCTCAACCAAACACACACACACGCGCTAAATAAGAGTACTGTAGTCATGGACACTTGGGTGAGGTGTAATGGACAACTGCATGCACACACAGGTTTGGAGCAGCACACATCAAGGAAGTGTGCGTGTGTGAAGGGGAACAGTGTCCCCAGGGACTGGACACACACACACGAGGAGCAACACAAAGTAAGTGTGTTTATAGGAGGGCACAGTTAGAATGTAAATGGACACATACACGCACGCACAGAGTATACTCCTCCTCTCACTCTCTACAGCTACACTGTGTCATCAAACACTTTAAATCAGTGACTATTTTTTTTTCTTAATGGAAATGTGGAATCATTCAGCGCAGAAGCATTTGATTAAAGTCGATTTGGTAAAGCGGTTATTAAAAACTTTCAATACTGGAACACGCAGCATAGTCACAGAATAAAGGCTAATACTCACGGGTTTAAACATGGGTATCTCTCTCTCACGCACACATACACGCAATGGGGAGCATAAACAGCTTACACACATTAAGGTCCATGGCTTCGCCTAATGCGGACATCTCTGTGCATCAACAACGCGCTATATGGTTATGTACATGAGTAACGCGTGTGTTTAGGTTACATTCCCCTCTGAGGGCGCAATCAGAGGCTCCAGCTGTCCACACACAGACACACCAGCGCTGAGAAACCAAAGGGAACACACAATAATAATAATAATAATAATAATAATAATAATCATAGTGATAATGATAATAGTAATGACATGAGCAGCCAGATTGATCCATATTGTAAAATAACTTCAGAAACCTGTACACGTTACAATCATACTCGATTTGTAAACAGTTAAAAAGCCACGGTGTTGCATCATCTTCGGGAAAACAACAAAAAAAAAACAAAAACAAACAAAAAAAAAAATACCCCAAAAACCACGTTTAATGAAATGTAGATGACTTGTTAAAAGTTCAACTAACACTGCCCCCTCTGTGGCAATGCTGAAAAATAAAAGCTAATCTACAATCAGCTTTTCAGAATGCCTTTTGGGAAAACTTCAGCTTAAATAAAGAAAAAGCAATTCCATCACAGAGCTACAGGAAATGCATAGTTTCTGCTTTTTCTTTCCTTTTAAACCACACTCGAACACTGAGGGGGAGAAGAACAATGAGGCAATAAGGGGTGAGGGGAAAAAAGTGAAAGAATTAAAATTAAAAGAAGTAAAGGAGGATTAGAAGAAACTGAGGGGGGGGGGGGGGGGGGGGCCGGGGGACCAAACAATTCCAAAGAGCAATAAGAAGAGAAGACAAGCAAAAATAAAGAGTAGTAGAACTTCTGGTTAGAGATTAGGAATTGAGTGGGGCAGGTGATGAGCTCCAGAATGTCTCCAGCTTAAAGCAGGTATTTGGCAGAGAAATAAACGCACTCAGCTCCAAGTAGTCGTTTCAGTGCTAAAAGTTGATTTTTCCTACAATTAGGAGTTTTTATTTGAGGGGAAAAACTGGCTATATTTCCTGAGAACCATGCTGGTTATTGAGCAGACGACAGGAATACATCAAATAACCGACGGCATGGCCGAACACTGATCAGTATTTCCCAGAGATACACCGCATCGTCTTCATCCACAACGGTTTCTGTAGGTTTTTTCTCTCAACTTTTATTCATTTTATATATTTTTTTATTTATTTTTTTTCTCTTCATTTTATAATTTTTTTTTTTAAAAGGTTTTTGTGCATTTTTGTTTCTCATTTAAAATGAAGGAAGAATGAGCGTACGTTTCCCCCCTCGAAAGTCTGTAAACAAGAGGAACTCGATGTGGCGCCTCCAAAAAGACCAAAGTAATCGAAAGCCTATCTTCAAAGTGCTGTTTTTTTTTTTTTGTTTGTTTTTTTGCGAGTCACAGCTGTGGCTACAGTTTCTTTAGACTGCAGAATGCTAAATTCTTTAGTTTTCTTTTAAAAACACACACACACACACAAAAAAAAAGATAAATCGGTGCAATACTCATTTAACGTGTAATATCACCATCAGGTAATCCTAAAGGTCAGCATCTTATCTTGATCTCGGACTCCACAATACCACGATAAGGTAGGCGTACGTCAAGGCATAGTAGAGCGCACACATACATGCACACGCGCGCACACACACACTCGCAAACACACACACAGACGCATTTTAAGAACATCCTTGAGTAAACATCTACACTGGAACTGTCGGCTCCCTCGATATTGCAGAGTTATATACTGAGAAAAACCACATTCAGTGCAAAGTTAAAAAAAAAAAAAAAACGAAAAAAAAAAGCTCAAACATTGTCAGCAAACAAACGCACATTAAAAAAATAAAAAGAAAAGAAAAGAACTGGAATTCTGATAAACATGAATAAGCTGAAAGATTTAGTTTTTCCTGTATGTCTGCATGAAGAGCACGACCTGGAAGGTTTAAAACGCATCCTTTCACATTATCGTATTGGCCTGCACGATTCAAGTATTCACACTGATATGTTTTTGTTTTTGGGCTAAAACAAAGTGGACATATGTGCAGAGAGAAAAAAAATAGAAAAACAAAAAGAGAGAAAAAGAAAAAGTCGTAACTTACTTCCACAGGATGACCCCGCCTTATTATGATTAATATTATTATTACGCTTGTAAGTGAAGAAACTAGTGCCTTTAGATTTGTCTTTCTCCATAAAGAATCTATATAGTCATGATTGGGATGAGCTATGCCACACGTTGAGGTCACAGGGTTTGTTTTTCTGTTGTGTTTTGATGCATTACATGGAGTCGCCATTTCCTGTCATGTGATCCACAGGCAGGAAGGAGGCAATGGGGGAGGGACTGCTGAGTCGATTGCCCCCCTCAGGGCAGGTGCTGGATCCCCACAGGCTACTGGAGTAGCTCGGTGCCCCCCACAGAGAGGAGGACGAGTGCAGCTCACCCCCACCGCTGCTGCTGGAAAAGGCGTCTGACGAGAGCCGGCTCTGAGAGGACGCGAGCGCCTGCCAGCCCGCAGACACGCACATCGACTGGCCTTGTGCAAAAAAACGATTTATCTCCTCCTCGCTTGCAAAGTCAGCCAGGATAGTAGTGTTCCCCAACACGCACCTGAGCGAAAACGCGAGCGAGTCACAGTGTGCTCCAGTAGAAAATCACAAATAGTAAATGAATGAAAACGAAGCTATACTTACATGTGCAGTGATTTCTGAGCCTTTGACGCTTCCTCCTTCGAGCTGTAGCAGACGAGAGCATTTCCATGTGGCAGGTTCAGGTGGAATGTGATGAGTGGACCATGCTGCATGCACAGAGTACGCAGAGTGGAGCCATCAATCTGCAACATATACACACGGGTCAGAACAAATTATCACACACACACACGGGTCTAGTCATGGTAACAAAGTTAGTTCTTTCCTGTTCCACGTTTAAATCTTTAGAAATGCTATGCAGCATGAAACACAGGCTGGGAGAGGCCACATTGTATAAAAGCCTTCACAGGAACACCATGATGCTTGTTGGATATGGCAATTATTCCACAGTGCTGCTGAATTTAGATTGGTCAAAAGGTGTTCATTAACGTTCTAGAACAGCAGACCTGACAACAGCGCCACCTACAGCTGATATGCTTGTTCTTAACCACTGTTTCCATAGCAACAACTTCCACAGGGACTTGCATAAAAGGCAGTCCACATGAACAGATTTGTGGTTACTCACAGAAACGGCATTTATCTGAAGCAATTACCAGTGTCCGTGATTTCTAACTTGTTTTGCGGGTGTTCAACATTAAATGTAACTATAACCCGATAAAATTTGGGGTGTGTCCTACTTTAATAAAATTAAAACCATTGCTGATTATTTTCCTATACTGTTCCTATAATATTGGTTTCCCACAAGTGCTTTATCCCATTCACAATGAAAAGGTGTGACCTAGTAGGCCCTACCTGAGGTGTGAGATTTTTGAGAACAAGCCAGTTGGTTCTCCCTGAGCTGCTTTCACTCCAGCTGGACCCTGTGTGAGGAAAACATTCCACATTGATAAATGCATGGTCTGCGGTTTGGGTGGGAAAACTTTAAACCACCAATCATTATTATTTAATAATGTAATGAACAAATATTAACAAATAATGAACAATTAATAACGCATTGTTATTACTGACCTGGGGTGTATCTGGGTTCAGAACTTCCCCATGCACCAAGTCTCAGAGAGCCATTGCCCCAGGAGGAGGGCTGTTTCTGTCCGGTGAGGCCGGGCGGGGGACGGGACGGAGCCGAGATGCCTTTAGACGACAGAGGAACCTTCCACAGCTCATGAGCTAAAGAGTTAGACACTGAACCAGGAGACCATTTAGAGTCGCTGTTTCTGGCTGCATGAAGAAACAGAGACAGAACAACAGAAGCAATCATGACATGGACAAAATTTCAAACCATTTCCATTACCCCTTTTATTGGACATTTTGCATTAAAAATTAATGCTATTAATATTCTAACTGTATATTGGGGATTAAAAGGGTCAAATCCTGTATGCGTGACTAATGAGCTAATGCGCACCTGGTGTTTGTTTACTGTATAACAAGTATAATTGAGTGCATAAATGTTTGCATTAGCCTCATAGTGCTGTCTACTTGTTTTCTAATTTGAATAAAACAAGCAAAGTTTAAAAACCCAAAGGCCACGTGAAACCAAATAAATAAATAAATCATTGGTGCTAGCAGAAAATATTGCATTGTATTGCTGCAGACACCTCAATACCAAAAGAGATGCAGGAGATACTAGGTGGCGCTGTAACTCTCTCTCCCATAAAATGTCCATGACATTAAAGAGCATTTTTTTTTTTAAAAATCAGCAAAATAATATAGCAAATCTGATAAGCAACACTGACGCCTAGTATTTTTTACACTAGTTTTTTGGGGGTTTTTTTCTATATAAAGTAAACCACCGCTCAACTGTGGAATTAGCACAATAATGTTATGCAATGTTATGAAAACTCGATAACAAAGCATCACGGCTGAGATGCTAGCACAATTAGCGAATAATACCCCATGGATATGGACACAAGTTCTACATCATTACAAACTAGTTTTTAATAATAGTCAGAGGCTGGCAAATAATTAGGCCAGATTAGACCATCAGATGGATAAGTATGTTCCTTATGTAACCGATAAGAGTGCGAACCAGGATTTCTCTAAACTCAACTCAGAGAAAAGGAAAAATAAGCCCCCTGTGCTCCTTATCAACTTTCACAAAACAAAACCATTCATGGCTGTTTAATCGTAGCATGCATCGTAGCATGCAACAGATTAATACATCTCTTGGTGTTGCTAAGCAGCGCAATGTCTTGGCATCTGAATGATAAAAGACAATGCTTGTAAAAACAATACACTCGTCAGACCTGAAGTGCTTTGTGCTGTACTGCTGAGGGAACTGCTGTGGTTGGAGGCACGAATGGATGTCCAGGCACTGTTGGAAGGCAGCGTGGTGTTTAGTGATGAGGATGGCCCTGTTGAAAAGATATAAAATATATGTTAAAGCATTGTGGATGTACATGAACTTACTTACACACACACACACACACTAAAAGTTTTAACTATTGAGAATTGCTCATAAATTTGGATCTAGGGCGGCTGTGGCTCAGTCGGTAGAGCGGGTTGTCACTAATCCACTAATCGTGGGGTTGGTGGTTCGAATCCCGGCCCGGATGACTCCACATGCCAAAGTGTCCTTGGGCAAGACACTGAACCCCAAGTTGCTCCCGATGGCAAGCTAGCACCTTGCATGGCAGCTCTGCTACCATTGGTGTGTGAGTGTGCTCTCATTTGTAACTCGCTTTGGATAAAAGCGTCTGCTAAATGAATAAATGTAAATGTAAATCTACAATTGTTCTCTTCAAATGCTGAATACACAAACATTCACAATCTGTGTTGTGCTCAAAACCTTTCCTAATGGTAGCGTCAAGCATTATAATTGAGAGTTAGGCGCTTGTGACATAAAATTTGGACATCATCTTTTCTAAAGTCATCAGACCCCAAACAGACATTTCAGGGAATCCTATAAGCAGAATTGGATATATGCATGAAGCTAGAAAAAAAAAGAAAAGGATAAAAAAGCACTTCTAAAGACATGGGTGTTCATCATCCTGTAATTAATACACAAATGATGGCGGCTGTGGCTCAAGTGGTAGAGCGGGTTGCCCACTAATCGTAGGGTTGGCGGTTCGGTTCCCGGCCCGTGTGACTCCACATACCGGTGTCCTTGGGCAAGACACTGAACCCCAAGTTGCTCCCGATGGCAAGCTAGCACCTTGCATGGCAGCTCTGCTACCATTGGTGTGTGAGTGTGCTCTCATTTGTAACTCGCTTTGGATAAAAGCGTCTGCTAAATGAATAAATGTAAATGTAAATCTACAATTGTTCTCTTCAAATGCTGAATACACAAACATTCACAATCTGTGTTGTGCTCAAAACCTTTCCTAATGGTAGCGTCAAGCATTATAATTGAGAGTTAGGCGCTTGTGACATAAAATTTGGACATCATCTTTTCTAAAGTCATCAGACCCCAAACAGACATTTCAGGGAATCCTATAAGCAGAATTGGATATATGCATGAAGCTAGAAAAAAAAGAAAAGGATACAAAAGCACTTCTAAAGACATGGGTGTTCATCGTCCTGTAATTAATACACAAATGATGGCGGCTGTGGCTCAAGTGGTAGAGCGGGTTGCCCACTAATCGTAGGGTTGGCGGTTCGGTTCCCGGCCCGTGTGACTCCACATACCGGTGTCCTTGGGCAAGACACTGAACCCCAAGTTGCTCCCGATGGCAAGCTAGCACCTTGCATGGCAGCTCTGCTACCATTGGTGTGTGAGTGTGTGTGTGAATGAGACACAGTGTAAAGCACTTTAGATAAAAACGCTATACAAGTGCGCCATTTACCATTTTACAAATTCCCTACAAATTAAGGAAATTCAATACCGTTGCTGAGCTCAATGTAGTGCTCAAAGAGGTGAAAAAGGGCAAGGGCAAAACTATAAAGCGTTGCTAAAATCTCCAGAAATTACTAAAATCTCTGTGTCCACAATGTTAATGGAGGAAAAAGACAAACTAAATGACTTGCCTTATAAAAAGAAATGAATCATTAAACAAAGCAAACCCCCAAAGATATGTTGCACAGCTCACATTTGCAAAGTGTTACACTCTTTCCACATACACTCTTTCCACAACACATATGCCTGTTTAATGTTTTTTGGAAGAATTGCACAACAATGTGTGTAAAAGAAAAGGGCACTACAGGCAAAACATCAAAACGTCTTCCCAACTATAAAGCACAGCGGTGTGAATCATGTTCTGGGGCTGTATGTTGCCTCTGGGAATGAACTTCAACTGGACCAAGAATTTTTGCAGAGGAAAAAAAATAAATAAATACAAATCAGGGCAGCAGTCACCTGAAACTGAAATGAAATTGTTTTAAAAGAGGACAGTTGTGTTTTGGAACGGGAAATTGCTCAGTTAAACAGAGGAAGGTTTCATGAAGGTTATTGTGGTGAAAGGTCCCACAGTAAATAACTATTTTCCCAGCTCGTCCTGTAAATCACTATTAAACATGAAAAATTGCATCTAGTTTAGGCCAACTGTCTGTCTATTAATATGCATTAAGATTGATAAAGAATCACAGGTGGCACATTTGCAAGGAATTTACATGTAGCATTAAAAAAAAAATTCTCAAGAGTGTCAACATAAGGCATAATTCCTTAGATTTACATAGTGCTTTTATAGACACTCAAAAAAAAAAAAAACCCCCACAGTATAGTGCCTTTGTCACTATACTGGGGCATTAGGCCCTACACAGAGCACAGGGTGAGCACCCCCTCCTGGCCTCACTAATACCACCTTTTCCCAAGGAGGTCTCATCCAGGTACAGGCCAGGCTCAACCCTGTTTAGCTTCAGTGGGAAATCAGGTGAGAGCTGCAGGGTGATATGGTTCTGTAATAGCAAAGTGCCAGGGAAACTGGGCAAAAGTAATATGTAATTCCAATATAATGCCAGCATTATGTTTAAAATTTAATGTACTAATGCAGTTCATCAAAAAAAAAATTAATTTCACCACATTTACAGGTCCAGCTAATGTTCGTGCTTACCAATGTTCCTGTCCCTGAGGTGATCAACATCCCGCACTGTGTTAATAGAGAGGTTGTTAATCACACTGCCAGGAGTGACGAACGGGTCAGTCTCAGGGTCGATGTTCGGGTAACCTTTCCATGGCTCACCGGGACGAAACTCTAGAAAAACATGCGTTCAGAATACACTCATCACTGCTATTAAGATTTCTGAATACCTTCATATTTATCCAACCCTACAGCTGCATGGATACAAAGGATTTTTGTTTATGCATCTTTCTGTACTAAGAAGTGGTGGCTCGAAATATATTTAAAGTAACTTTTGAACAATTTATGTGAAGATATCGTGCAACTTCACCAATAAATTGTATATATTGTTAACTATTTTTTGCATTACAAGTTAAAGATTTTTTTTTTAGATAATCTAATAAAATACTCTCTCGTAAAAAAATGCACTTATTTACATACATTTAAAAGCAAAAAATCTAGATGTTGAACCCACATTTAAACTTTGTTGTATTTTTTAAATTAAATACAGTTAAAAGTTTTCACAGAACACAGAGTTTTCATCTCCCTTTTTTATTTATAATACCATGCACATGTATTAAACATGATTATCGGCATGGTTAATACAAAATGGTGTTTAAAAATCAGGCAATAAACATTGTACGGACAAATCCACTCAAATTGACAGTGTTTTGATGTTTCACACTTCCCACAATAGTACTTTGTTGTTGAAGGAAATGAATATATGTATTATTGTACTGTTAAATAAACCAGAAAACCGGTCCATAGTGTGCAGCCCTAGTTTAAAATTTATGTATGGGCAGATGTACAGAGATATATAAACTTTACACACACACACACAAATAAATATAAATTACATATACACACACATACACATATATAATGTATATACACACAATATATATAATATATATATATATATAGATGTGTATATG
>JAFFST010053262.1:38987-55520 GCA_022414735.1 Noturus placidus
GGGGATTGTGCACAGCTCACCTGAACCAGTTTATCTGTACAGTTTTTTTCCTGTTGAGTGTGATGACGTTTAACGTCCAAAACAATGCCTATAGTGCCATTTAGCAACTTGTTAGTGTTATGATTTCCCCTCATGGAAGTGCAAGCGTTCGTAGTGCGCTCTTTTAGTGACATTGACTTAGTTTACTTTCTACATGTGCATCCAGGATTTCTGTCCTGTCTCCGCCCCTGCATTGTCATTGGTTGTTACCTTATGTCATCATTAGTCTCAGCTGTTTTATGTTCAATCTTAACCACGTTTGTCATTTAAACACCTCGTGTCTCTTTGTTCTACACAAATTATTCTGTGAGATTTCTGTGTATTAAGCATTTGTACATACTGTAGTTTCACAGCTTATAGTTTCGATCATGTTCTCGACCTTGTTGTTTGATTCTTGTTTAGCCTTGTTTATACCCGTCTGCCGATCGCCTGACCCTTTGCCTGTTTCTGACCATGCTATTGTCTCACATTTTGGATTTCTCTTCCTCTCTTCAATAAAGCTCTTATCTGCACTTGCATCAGTCCTAAACCCTCATTGGCAACGGCCTTTTTCAATACACGTAAAAGCTTTTTAAAAAAACATTAGGGTTTTACTGGTGTACTTTATTTTGTAGAATAAACAGTGATGATATTTTGAGCTTGTGTTCACCACAGACCTTATTTCAGGCTTTTAACCAAAATCCCATTAAAAAAAAAACCATTGACTTCAGGATGATGGAACCGGAAGAACGAAAATGCTAAATTTCCAGGTCACCCCTGGCCCACTCTATAGTGACGTTTAGGAAGCGCTTGATGTGATATGCAGCGGAGGATGAACTTCAAAGGTCAATATTGCAGTCGATAATATTCATGTAATCGTTGACAGTCAAAATCATAATCGAGATCGATATCCGATTATTTGTGCAGCCCTGGTATAAATCATAAAGTTCAATTTCGTTTATTTAGGACATTTCACAGCTACGCAGCACAACAGTATGCAGCATTTTTTTTGTCAAGAAAACTAGACACGTGCCACTCAAGCATCAGAAAAAAAAAAACATTTCAGGAAGATGTCCGGTGTGAATTGGCTTTTAGCGAACCAGTGTTTGCTACCTAACACAGCACAGCCCATTTAAACAGCTTGTAAGAATGAACACTTCTAGCAACTAATCTGAGAAGCTAGTGAGTGACGAATAAGGTTTATTTAACAATGCATTGTAAATTGTGGTAGAAAAGCTATGGCGATAAACTGAGCATTTTCCATCTGAACATGCCTGTATGCAGAATCCTCAATCACTGATTCAGTGACAAACAGATTAATTACTATCAAAGCAGAGTGTTTCGACTCACCAGGTTTGCTGGGGTTTTGATCGAGTGGCGAGTTAATGGAAACGTCCATGGCGGTCCACTTCTTCAGACGGGACTGTGGCTCTTTGAAGCCAACACTACCAATATCAGGATTGTTTACATTCAAGTTTGAGGACAAGCCTATGAGGAGGACAGAGAGAGATGGTTGGGACATGTGTGAAATATACTGTATAACGGGCATACCCATAGCAATTCCTTTAAAACCAGGCTGCTTGTCTGCACAGGATCACACACCTAAAGGGAAGTTGGTAAAAGAGTTGAGTGTGTGTTGCTCTTTGTGCAGGTCAGGTGTGTTCAGGCTGATGAAGTTGTCCATGTAGGGCTTGGGCTGGTGCAGTGCTGCAGGCTGTGGGGGAGAGTGTTGCTTCAGCAGGGGAGGATCCACATGACGAAGGGGAGGGACCATGGCACCTGCAGGAAAGCCACGGACCTGCGAGAAAACATCGTGATAATGAATTAAAGCTCTGGTCAGCTTCATTTCATGATTAACTTCTTACTATTAGTTGTAGCTTCTGTGATGATTTTAACATCGAGTGCAAAATAAAAAACAATGCTTTTCAGTAGAAGTTTCTGAATTTCTTCTCGTCTCACATGTTTGATCTGGCCGGACTATACTGAGAGTAGGTGGTCAGTCTAAATACCAATCAGATTATGTTAGCCAACCAATTTACGCTAAAAACAAGAACTGCTCTGTTCGCTAAGGACATTTTCAATTAAGTTATTTTATTATATTTGTACATTGAAGTGAAGTGGCACCTACTGTTGAAAACTGGTACTACATAACTTGAAGTCATAAATGTGCACCTAGTATCAACATGCCAGGGAAAGAGCATGTGATCATGGCTGCTGCTGTTCTTTGATGTCAGGCATTTGAGGCAGAGGACAGAAACAGGAACTAGACAATTTCCTATTTTCCTTCATAAATCAATAAACAAACAAACTAAGAAGGCTAAAATACTCATTATTGGCATGCAGCCACATAAAAAAATCCAAGCCAAGATGCCATTTTTCATACAAATGGCATAAAATCTCAAAAAGATCAAGGTGATAAAAAAAAATAATGAGGTAATACATATATGCAGCATCAAAGCCATTTCAAAAAGCTTTGCTAACAATTCCAGGACAATATTTGCCCTACATGCTGTGTGCCCCAGTGTTTTGTCTGTGAAACGAGGTAAACTGAAACAAGTAGGAATCCGAGAATGTCCAATAAATTCCTGAATCATTTTAGCCGTTATTTCCATTTCCAAGATGTAGTCTAGTTTTCCGTTCATAAACTTTACATTTTTCAAAAGGTGTAGGGAAACATGGTCATGTTAATTGGCTACTATTAAGCAAAAGTGTACAAACATGCACACACGAGTGCTGAAGTCTGAGGATGTTGGTAATGATCGCTAGTGTGGAATAACAGTGTCCCTCTCACCTGTTGTTCTTGGGTTTGGCGGTTGTTGCCAGTCATGACCCTCTGATTCTGAGCTTTCTGCTGAATGAGAAGACGCTGCAACACGCAGAGGAGAGGAAGTGAGCTCAGTGGAATAAATAAATATATCTTAACAAAAATGTACATTCCTCTAGGTATTAACAGCCTCACCGGCACACATTGTTTATGTGACCATTAGCATTTTAAACTCCCAGTTACACAAGAACATCTTTTCGACTCATTATTTAATCTGATGTTTGTTCTTAACAGTTTGTTTAAGGAAAGCTACAGAATTCCTCCACCTGAAATGTTAAAAAGTCTGAATGGAGTCACCAAAAACATGTGATTTTAAAAACATGTCTTTATACAGTACAGAAGATGGTTGGTTTACCTGCAGCTGATTTATTTGATTGAGCTGAGAGAGCTGGTTTAGCTGGGAAAGCTGATTGAGCATAGCCATCTGCTGAGGGCCAAAGATCGTATTCAGACCTGTATTATTGGTGGTATACTTCAACAGTGATGGAGGGACCTTGGGAGAGTGGGGGGAAAAATGCAAATATAGAGAGCAAGTTATTCAAGCTATTATGGATTTGAAATAAAATCAGCTATGAGGCTTTTATAAGGCTCACAGACCACTTTGTAGTTGTACAAATACTGCCTGCTGATGTTAGCACCCCTCTACCCCATCCATCAATAGAGAGATGGACCACCGCTGATCCATGTTATAAAGTGGCAGACCATTTCAAGCGTGGCAGGGACACTGACATAGTAGTGACATGAGTCTGTGTGTGTGTGTGTATATATTTGCTGACCACAGCAGCTTTATAGAAAAAACCCCCTCATTGTTGGCTTGAGAAATATCCAAACAACCAAAAATATCCAGCTAACAGTAACCTTTAGACAATCTGATACACATGAACAATGACAAATGGTTAAATATTGCATGGAAAATATTGAGCGAGTCTCTAGCTGTACCAAAATAAAAAAAAAAGGGGGGTGTCGAATACACTGGTCAGTAGGCGTTCACAATATTAAGAAACCATAGTATTGCGGTTGACAAAATCAAACCAGAAGACAGAAGATTTTGAAGGTACCTGAGAGGGGAGCAGTGGAGGAGGCACTTGGTTGCGTAAATTGGACTGAGTCGAGTTCAGAGGTTGTGCTGGAGGCTGCTGGGAGTTTCGGCCTTGTGCTGTTACGTTTCCACCGCCGTACATGTTAATATTCTGCAAAACACAAAACCACACAACCTTAACACACCAAATGTATACGGCCTTAAAAATCCGTGAACTTTCTCTCAGACCAGCCGACGGGCAGAACTCCTACACTTCGGCCTGAGCACGGGAGGCGACTCACCTGCCTGCCTGAAGCAGGGTTAGAGGGGGGAAAGTTCAAGCTTTGTGCATTTTGTTCTTCCACTACGGAGTTTTCATAGGGCAGCAAGAGCTGAAGGCAAACAGATGAAGGAAGGCACAGACAGCACAGATAAGGGGTGAGCAAAGCAGCAACAACACAGGAGAGAAAGCATAGTTAGTGCCAAGCTGATGTGCTGATATAAAGCAGTTATCATGTTAGTGTTTAAAGAACATGGACCGTTAAATGATCATGCCCTACAGCAGAGGGCGCTAAAGAGGCCACTAGACTGGTCTGGAGAAGCAGAGAAAAAGGGCACTGCTGTTTTAACATTAAAAGCTCACTGACCTTCTCCATGTACGAATTGCGATCGATGGCCGGCGGATCTTTGTGGATTGGGTGGCGTGAGGCTGATGGCATGCTCGCGTTGTGTTTATCCACATCCATCCTCTTATCCATCATTGCTGTAGATAAAAACAAAGTCGACTGCTTTAACCGTGTGATTGCTTTTAAGAGGAAGGACTCGGCCTTCTGCTTACATAAACATTCCTTTGATATTACAGATACAACTGTTAGTTAATGATCATTTAAATATCAATCGTCATTGCCATCACTTCTATTATATATACACTGCATCTTTAAATGAGTCTTTAATTTAATTCATACGGATCATATTACTAACCCTTTTTCTTCACCAATAAATTAACTTAAAGGAGAGAAGGCCAAAGCACAAACAGTATATATAAACAAGGCAGAAATAAATAAATAAATAAATAAATAAATAAATAAATAAATACAAGACGTATATAAACGCATTGTGGACCCTTCAGTCCAGCCCACTCAAGTTAATCTGCACGGTAAACCTACTTTTGCATCTTATTGTATAGTATGTACATCATAGGTTTCGTTAATGTTCCAACTTGGCAAACATTGGCCACTGGGAGCAATAAAGAATGGTGCAAGGTCCCCACAGATTGCTGCTCGCAGCTATAAATGTTTTTTGCCTTCCTTTACTTGTTTTTATCAAACTTGATATACTTTATATTTGTAATCACTTGTCTAGGAATCCTGTGCGCTTAATTTTTTGGAACTTTGGCTTAATTTGTTTGACTATACAAATATAGCTAGATAACTATCCATATACAGTGCATCCGGGAAGTATTCACAGCGCTTCACTTTTTCCACAATTCATTGTTTTCCTCAAAATTCTACAAACAATATCGCATAATGACAACATGAAAGTTTTAAATCTTTGCAAATTTATTAAAAATAAAAAACAAAAAAGCACATGTACATAAGTATTCACAGCCTTTGCTCAATACTTTGTTGAAGCACCTTCGGCAGCAATTACAGCCTCAAGTCTTTTTGAGTATGATGCTACAAGCTTGGCACACCTATTTTTGGGCAGTTTCTCCCATTCTTCTTTGCAGGAGCTCTCAAGCTCCATCAGGTTGGATGGGAGCGTCGGTGCACAGCCATTTTCAGATCTCTCCAGAGATGTTCAATTAGGTTCAAGCCTGGGCTCAGGCTGGGTCACTCAAGGACATTCACAGAGTTGTCCTGTAGCCACACCTTTGTTATCTTGGCTGTGTGTTTAGGGTCCTTGCCCTGTTGGAAGATGAATCTTCGCCCCAGTCTGAGGTCCAGAGCACTCTGGAGCAGGTTTTCATCAAGGATGTCTCTGTACATTGCTGCTTTCATCTTTCCCTCGATCCTGACTAGTCTCCCAGTTCCTGCTGCTGAAAAACATCCCCACAGCATGATGCTTCCACCACCATCATTCATCACTGTAGGGACGGTACTGGCCAGGTGATGACTGGTGCCTGGTTTCCTCCAGACATGACGCCTACCATTCAGGCCAAAGAGTTCAATCTTTCTTTCATCAGACCAGAGAATTTTGTTTCTCATGGTCTGAGAGTCCTTCAGGTGGGCTGTCATGTGCCTTTTACTGAGGAGTGGCTTCCATCTGACCACTCTACCATTCAGGCCTGATTGGTGGAGTGCTGCAGAGATGGTTGTACTTCTGGAAGGTTCTCCTCTCTCCACAGTCACACGCTGGAGCTCTGTCAGAGTAACCATCGGGTTTTTGGTCACCTCCCTGACTAAGGCCCCTCTCGTTTCTGTGCCTCGACACAATCCTGTCTCGGAGGTCTACAGACAGTTCCTTGGACTTCATGGCTTGGTTAGTGCTCTGACATGCATTGTTAACTGTGAGACCTTATATAGACAGGTGTGTGTCTTTCCAAATCATGTCCAATCAACTGAATTGACCACAGGTGGACTCCAATTAAGTTGTAGAAACATCTCAAGGATGAGCAGTGGAAACCTGAGCTCAATTTTGAGTGTCATGGCACAGGCTGTGAATATTTATGCACATGTGCTTTTGTGTTTTTCATTTTTAATAAATTTGCAAAGATTTCAAACAAACTTCTTTAATGTTGTCATTATGGGGTGTTGTTTGTAGAATTTTGAGGAAAATAATGAATTTAATCCATTTTGGAATAAGGCTGTAACATAACAAAATGTGGAAAAAGTGAAGCACTGAATACTTTCCGGATGCACTGTACACATTGAGTTAATAATTAGTTTTGGTTTATATCATCTGAGGAAGTTGCACTTTAATGTACAAAATATGCTACACAACGATAAAAAAATAAAATTCATGCATTTAAATGGTCATTTTACAATTATGTTTGTGCTGAATATAAAAATCTTATTTTTTTGTTAAAAAAATAAAATGTATGTACCTGCAGGCATGTCCATTTTATTGCTCTTCATGGAGTCTTCAGAATCCCTCTACAAATAACAAACATTATCAAATTTTATCAAATGAGAAAACACCACAATTCGAAGGAAGAAATGATATATTCACGTCAAAGCTGTATTTAGTTTCTTTTTCTATGCAACAACACTGTTGAGAATCTTGGTTAAGCAAATTCCCTTCCGAAATCTTGCATTTATGTGAAGTTAAACGACTGGGAAACCCACTAGAGCAGAAACCTGGGAGTTTCTGTCTATACAAGCAAAAGACCAAATTAGCCAACAAGGCAATAATCACTGCCAAAGCACTGATGATGCTCGACACTTTTTGTTCTAAACATTGTCTTCATTCAACATGTTGGACATCACGTCCTAACTTCCATCGTGCCTGAACGCACTGGACAAAACAAGCTGCACGTGTGAAGCACAAAACTTGCCAGCATTGCTGGAATGCTCAGGGTCTGGTGAGTGAAAGGTGCTTCGTAGGCATTTTAAAAGAAAACATGCTTACAGGGAAATTCATGCTGTTGAACTGCTTCACAAACTGGTTCATCCATGGATCGTCAGGCTTCCCGGGGCCTTTGTTCATCTGGAAGGAAAAGAGAAAAAAAAATCCATATAAATAGCATTCAAATAGAGTAATACATACACACTCTGATAGGTTGGGTAACCTCTACCAAGTTGTACTCCTATTTTCTGTTCAATTAAATAAGAGTGCCAAATGCTAGACTTTATAGTGAATAGGGTGTTTGGTATGAGACACATCCACAGTGATCATGATGGCATATAATGTCTGCTTGAAGACATTAGACTGAAAATGTGAAGATATCATAATGACTAAATTATATAATGAAGCTTTCTCGATGTCAATCACAAGCTAATAGAAACTAGTGTCTGGGACACAGCCCTGTGCAGCTACCTTAGGAGGGACCTTCTTCGAGTAGGACCAGTTTCCTGACTGATTCACTTCCTGTGGTGTGTTGTTATTCCACATGCCAATCTCCACCTCCTCCTCCTCCTCCCAATTAGAGGGAGCGGGCATCGCCATCTCGCCATCCCAGCTACTCTGCACAGGCTTCGGTCCTGCAGCTTGAAGACACAGAGGGCAAAACCCAGTGATGACAATGAGAAACATACAATCGAGAGAGCACACACCACTTCATCTCCTCAAAACAATCATGTACTGTAGTATATAAGCTGGAAGAGATATAAACCAGGACAGAATATTAACTAGAATTCATTGATAATCAAACATTAGATTTCTTCTCATTCTCACCAGGTTTGTGCTGCGATTGGGAGCTCCATCCATTCCCAGTTTTCTCTCGTCCTGGTTCCTCCCAGCTCGACCCAGATTCCCTCGGCTTTCCCCACGCAGATGTGCCAGTGTCCACCGCAGGCTCCGCCCACGACGAGGACTCCGCCTTCTGAGGCCCTGCATACGGCTCTCCCCAACCTGAACAAACACGCGGCACATTAAAGATACTGTACGGTAAGTCTTGGGAATAGCTGAACAATCTAGAACAAGGGGCATCTAGAAACATTCATCACTGGCAGATACGGCTCAATGAAAAGTGAAGCTCTGATAGAGATGTGCCACCACTTCCAGTAACAAATCTTCCGTGCATAGAGTTTCACTCTTCACTGTTATACCTGTAGCACATACCAAAATCGTGTGAGATTGAAGGGATGGATCAAAACACTTATGATTTGGTAATGATAATCTGCAATGGCTGCTGTCCTTAGGGTGTCCTCTGAATGGACACACTACTGAAAGCATGCATATTGTGGATTTAAAAGGACAGATAACTGAACTGTGGTCATTACACTACTAGCAAACACACAGTGCAAATGCTTATTTTATTTGCGACTGTTCTTTGATTGAAGATCTGGATCTTACATCCAAAAATTAGATTAGAACTCCAAACATTTAATGAGATCACACTCTTAATCTCAGAACTTTGCATGGTAATGAATTCTGTTTGTGTACAGCACAGTCCTCCAGCACAAGCCTGGACAATAACAACCCCCCCCCCCCCCCACCACCCATATAAACACACTTATGTAAGCCATGTTTACTCTCCAGCGCTGCTGATTGGATCAGTTTGCATCTGACCACTGGGGTTCCTGCACTTTTCACCGTTCAGCGCATGTCCTGCATTCCTCCGACAGAAATAGCTCAGTTTAGTGTGCTCCACGGTTCAAGTTGCTAGCATATGACTGTAACCTTAGCCTGCTTCTTACCAAGTACAGCTAAGCTCACCCAGAGAACTATCATGTTGACCTTTCATAGCAGAAGTTGCAGCTGTAATACAAATCCATGTTGCACGCACATGCACACCCCAGCGCTCGATAGGACGGTCAGCATTTGAGAAGTTAATTGAATACATGGCTATAGTAAAATCTGTCTAACCATCAGTATCAGTATGCCATAACCAAGCAATTAATCTACTTTAAAATATAGCCCTGGCAACGAGCAAGCCGTTTTAATACTAAGGATTTGTTGATGTGCATGATGACAGAAAACCTGGTTCCATGGCTTGTTTTTACATATCCGATAACTGTTTTAGCTCCTTACAATCAGTTTTTGAAAAAAAAAAAGTTTATCTGAACATTTTTCTGCTCCTCGCACTCGACAGCTACTGAAACGCACGCCGCCAGCTCCTCGCACTCGACAGCTACTGAAACGCACGCCGCCACTCCTCACACTCGACAGCTACTGAAACGCACGCCACAGCTCCTCACACTCAACTACTGAAACGCACACCGCCGGTCCTCGCACTTGATAACTACTGAAACGCACGCCGCCGGTCCTCACACTCAACTACTGAAACGCACGCCGCCGGTCCTCGCACTCGATAACTACTGAAACGCACGCCGCCGGTCCTCGCACTCGATAACTACTGAAACGCACGCCGCCGGTCCTCGCACTCGATAACTACTGAAACGCACGCCGCCGGTCCTTGCACTCGACAGCTACTGAAAAGCATGCTGCAGCTCCTCACACTCCATAACTACTGAAATTATTCCAAATGCCAACCTGACATTTCATCTGATATGTGCAAGCTAGAGATATGACTGAGGAAATTTTCCCACAGGTTAATTGACATGTGCCAACACCGGTAATACCGGTATCACCGGAGGGGGCAGGGCTGGAGGGTGGGGTGTTTTTCCCCATCGCTTATGAATGCCATGTGGTAGTGTGCATTTCACTTTCGACTTTGAATTAATGGCAATTCAGGGGCAGCAGTTGCACAGAACAGGGGTGTCCAATCTTATCCGGAAAGGGCCGGTGTGGGTGCAGGTTTTCATTCCAACCAAGCAGAAGCCACACTTGAGTCTATTGAAAGCCATGATCAACTGATTAAACAGGTGTGGCTCCTGCTTGGTTGGAATGAAAACCTGCACCCACACCGGCCCTTTCCGGATAAGATTGGACACCCCTGGCATAGAACTTTTGAAACCAAACCTTCCGCCATCGTCTCGTCAGTCACCTCGTCTCATTCTCACTAATTGACATCTGCCTCCTGCTGATTTGTTCAGCGACTTTGATTCATTCGGCTCATGCTGAATTGAGCAGACGCATTCAGGTTTAATTGCCGTGTCATTCTCTAACTGAGCCATGTGATTTTTATTACTATAAAAAAGCAAAACGACGGTGCCGCAGTGGGCAAGTGATGAAATCGGTGTGCGGCCTCAACACTGGAAACACCAGGAACACTGACCCTCACACCAAGCCTAGTGCAAGCCAGCAATGAAGTACGCCTCAACAAAGAATTATTTAAGTATAAATTTTTTTGTGAGGAAGTAATTCTTGTTGATGTCAACAATAGCAGATAAAGATAACTAACGTAGCCTATTTTACAACTAAAAGAAATTGCTAACTGTTGAATTAATTCAAGTTATAAATGTTATCTAATGTCTTTCTGTAGAAGAAACTAGTTAAGGTAGAAGTAGTGTAATGATTGAAAAGATCTATCTTATTATTATGTGTGTATCCTTGCATAAAGAATATGTGCTTATATGTGCGTATGTGTGAGAATGTTTTTCAGTTCCTCTCTGTTCCCAGAAAAAACATCTAATCGCACCCGGGCCAAATTAAAAATGCTGTTCCAAAATGCAATTGCGAGCGTCAAAAAAAGAATTGAAGGAAAGTGTTCAAAAAGGGGGGCTGGGATATTTAAGGCGCCGCTGAAATAAATCAAGAAATTCCCTGTCTGTCTTCCTTTATGTCCTTTGGTTGCATTTTCAAAATAATTACATAAGTATTTCAACATGTTTATTTTTCCTGTGTGCGCACGCAAGCTAAGGTAATCCACAGATATTGATTCAATCTCAACGATATGGCTGAATACACAATAAGGGTTGCCAGGTTCCTTTCACATTATAAATAAATATATTGTGTGTATGTTATATATAAATAAATAAATAAATAAATGAAGTACTCTGGTAGGCTGCTCTTTAGGCAGACTCTTAGACAAACAGAACAATAAGAAACTGTCTAAAATAAGAGCCCTCATACAACCTCTTCTGAAAGGAATAGGGCTGGTCGTGTAATTTCACAGCAAACTATAGTTGTGCGTGTGGTCTCTTCATACACTGTTGTACTGTTTATCGTTGTACAATTTCATTACACTGCAATTATGCATGGGAAGGAAGGCGAGAACCTAGCATAGCTAGCACGAGTACTGAAAAGGATGAAGGAGGAGGGGAAAGTAGGACAGAAAGTGCATGTAGGTGGAAGGACAGTGTGCAGAGAATTCCTAAGGCATGACTACAGAGCAGCAAATAAATACAGACTGTGACTCACTGCCAGTGCACATGGAGAAGAAGGGGGAGAGAAAGAAAAAATAGAGAAAAAAAAAAAAAACATTAGGGCACCCATACCTGAGTTGCAGCTCTTCTCTTTCTGCCCCATGGAGCTTGGGGCTGGTGGAGGTGGTTTTTGCTGCGAAATATCCTGCTCTACAGAGGTATTCTTGTTCCACATATTCACACTGTTGTAGCTGTACTTGCTTGGATCTCCCCATGCAGAAGTGCCATCATCAATCTCCATCCGGCGCCGGACAGATTCAGGAGATGGCTCTTCCCAACCTGTCGGCTCTTCTTCTTTCAGAGCAGCAGGAATGGGACCTCCAAGCCATCCAGTTGGCTTGTTTTTGGCTCCAGTTTGAGAACCATTTCCTGCCCTGAATGTCCCTGCATTGGCATCCTGGCCTTTTCCCCACTCTGAATGGTTGTTGGATTTTGTAGCTTCACCCCAGGCTGGGTTGGAGTGACTTTGTTTGATTGGCTCACCCCAGCCTTGGTTCTGATTGTTAGGCTTCACAGAATCTCCCCATCCAGCTGACTGACCACCTTGGTCAGGAGTGTTCGTGCTCCCACTTCCACCCCAAGTGTTGTTTGTGTTACAGCGCCCTGTCTCATTCCATCCTGAACCGGAGCGATCACTGTCACTATCCCAACCTCCAGATCCAGATTTCTGCGGCTCCACCCAGTGGTTCCCTCTTGAACCTTCTCCACCCCATCCTTCTCCAGAAGAGCCACCCCAACTCTGTTTAGTCTTTTGTCCATTACTCCAGGAAGAAGATTTGTCATCCTTGCAGTTACCCCAAGATGAATTACCCTTGTTCATTCCGGATGAAGAATCTTCCCAGCCATTCTGAGCTTTGGTCTCTCCCCAACCAGATGCACCAGAAGTGTTAGTGTTGGTGCTGGGTGAGTCTCCCCACCCACTTTTGGAGCTTGACATTTTGGGGGAAGCACTACCCCATCCTTGAGACCCATTTCCAGCCTTCTTCTCAGAGCTGGATACATCCCAGGCAGTGTGTTGCCGGACTGGGGTCTGTCCCCATCCTTGGTTGGATAGCACCCTTGGGTCCAGCTCAGATTTAGAGAGAGCTGTTTGTATCAAACTCTGCTGGGTGCCCCTCCTGCGATTGCCATTATGTTGTCCATCCTTCTCACTATGAGCTCCCGAGCTTTCCCCACTTCCTTCGCTGCCTGTGGATTTGTTCCATGTGCTGCCTTGGGACGACTGACCACCGCTCCCTATCCCAAGAGCGTCATCTTCCAACGACTTCCACCCATTTGTTCCCTTCCTGCTCCCGCTTGTGCCATCATTGGAATGCTGATTGTTGCCGGGCAATGCGCCCCACTCCCCACTCGAGACTTTAGTGCCAGTGTTTGAAGACGTTGAGGAGGACGATGAGGAAGAGGAGGTGCTACCCCAGGGACAAGAGGCTCCAGCAGCACCCATGCTGTTACCTGCTCCCCAAGTCAAATTTTGAGAGGGAGTGGACTGAGAGTCCCAGCCTCCTCCACAACTGACCATCCCATTGTTATTTTTGAAAGAAGCAGCACTCACAGAAGGTCCATTAGCTCCGGACTGCATTAGAGTTGCATTCACAGTGTCGCCCACAGCTTGGCCTTTTGGGACAGAACATTTGTCTCCAGAGTAAGTAGTGCTGGGTGGAGCACCCCATGCTGTACCGTAGGACCCGCTGTTCATTCCCTCGCTGTTGCCATGCTGAGAAATGGAAGTGCCATTAGAGACAGGAGTAGTTTGGAGCTGAGGGGAGCCCCCTGTGCTCACAGGCCAGGATCGTTCATTCATCTGCAGTGAACCTGTTGAGTTTGGTAAACTAGAGGTCATAGGGTTAGTAGTGTTATTTGGTCCGTTAAATTCAGTGTTAAGATTTTGAGGTGGCCCACTTAAAACCTTGCTTGTACCATTGGCTTCAGATTCGACCACCTTTTCCTGCAGGCTTCCCCAGGACATCTTAGAGTTAACACTCTGCATGCTGGGCATTTGACCTATGGTGCTTCGTTGAGTGTTGGTGCCCCCGTTCCCATTGCCCAAAGGCCCATGGGAGTTGGGACCAGCATTCTGCAGAACGGGCCAGGCACCATGGTTGGCATTTGGGTTCAAAGTGCTTGGATTTACACCTCCATTAGTTGAGGGACCTTGGGTACCCCATGCATTAATTTTTCCATGACCACCCTCTGCCAGCTTGTCACTCTCTCCAGAACCTTGACATGTGCTTAGCACTGAGCCCCAAGGACCCTTAACATTCCCATTTGCCACATTATTGCTGCCATTTGCAACCATGAAATGAGAACCTTGATTGCTGCCTTGCCTATTGCCATTGCTGTCACCACCAGCGATCCCAGACGCCATCATGCAGAGGTTTTTCTCGGACCCTGAGCTGGAGACAGAGTCAGCATCCATACATTCTGAGGCCAGCTCTGGGTCACTACCAGTGATGGAAGGCCAGGCTCCCTTATCACAGCTGTCTACAATCACTTTGCCCCAGTTACTGTTGGAGTCACTGCAGGGTGAGCCAGAGCTCCAGGGTGAATTCTCATATTGAGGGTCCAGACCAGTGTGATCCAAACCTGCAAACACAAGTCACCACAAGAGTCATAAAACAATCTGGTCAAAACAGTTATAAAAGTAACACAAAGCACTCACCCAAACCCAGCCCTCAGTACACCTTTAACTAAATATTTAGGAATACTACAAGATAATCCAAGACAATTATATTAAAATGCCTTAGTAAAGACTAAGGGTATCAGTATTCTCAAATGAGTTACTAGAAATTTACATCATTTTGGAAAACCCAATTTCCTCCTAATTTAACCATTTAAAACCCTCATCTCATTATCTAGGTCTCCCTCATTAAACAACAGCTTTCAGTGAGTGAAGGCTAACAGGAGATTCCTTACACATGTAAAGTCAGCTACCCCTGCAACATCAAAGCTAAACACCGCAAAATTTTTCCTAACTGACTACGATACATATTTTCATTTGAATCTATTTTTTTATTGTAGCAAGTTCACACCCATGGATAAAAAAAATAATAATGAAAAAATAAGCACTGATAAGAAGTGACCGTCCATGAACATCCACTGACAAAGGCGTGCAACCGACATGGTACTGGCTTACATCACCTATCTGCTGAGACTTTTGAGACACCATGTAAAAAGAAATACTTCCAAAATGACATGCGCCAAACAGAGTAGCTTTTCTAGTGTTTTGCTTCTTCACTCATCTGATGACATTAATTTTAGTGTTTTAAAAAGTTCTCTAAAAAGTCAGGTCATGAGAAAGACTCTTTTCAGGTCTTTATAGGTATGACTTCATACACTGGGAAAATTCAGTAGAGCTGATGAACCACAGATGTTCACCGATCCAGACTCTATACTCCTGTATGTATTAAATTGGCAGACATTTCACGCCACAGGAAGCGTCTCTTTCCAGCTTGGCTGAATAAGAAGTACAGCGCCCACCATTTTGTTAGAGCAGCATGACGTTGCAGCATGACAGCGGATCAGACAGTTAGAGGGAAAACTAAACACACAGACAGAGAGAGAGAGAGAGAGAGAGAGAGAGAGAGAGAGAGAGAGAGAGAAAGTGGACAAATCGTATCTAAGGGTGTATGGATATATATAAAAAAAAACTTTGACAGCGGCCAGCCAGACAAGGTAACAAAACTCAAGCAAATGCACGTTCAAGCCAGAAAAAATGGAATGTTCAGCATTCCTCTCCCGCCCCAGTTATTCCTGCTGGTCTGTGCTTGCTACCCCAGAAATGGCTGCCAAATCTCACTGAAGAGCTGCACTTGCCAAGTCTGAGGTTGTTCTCATCAAGTGGGCTAGCAACAGACACAGCAAAGTGAAAATAAAGAAGTAGACATTTTTGGGAAAATTTGTCATGGTGGTTTCAAGTTGCCGGAAAAATAGAAAAGAAAAACCATTCATTTGGCAAAAACTTATCTAAAATGAAGGGGGTGGGGGTGTAAAATACAACAAGTAAAAGAACTGAGCAGTTAAAGCCTACAATAACCCAGAAGTTTTCATTGAAAGTTTGTGAATCCTTTTGAATTTTCTACATTACACAAATATTACGAAAACCTTCAGGTTTTCTCACAAGTCCTAAAAGTAGATAAAGAGAACCCAATTAAACAAATGAGAAAAATATTATACTTTGTTATTTACTTATAGAGAAAAATTGTCCAATATTACATTTATTCACTTTAGCAGACACTTCTATCCAAAGCGACTTACAAATAAGAGCACACACACACCAATGGTAGCAGAGCTGCCATGCAAGGTGCTAGCTTGCCATCGGGGGCCACTTAGGGTTCAGTGTCTTGCCCAAGGACACTTCGGCATGGGATCACCCAAGCCGGGATTCGAATCACCAACCCCACGATTAGAGGACAACCCGCTCTACCAACTGAGCCACAGCCGCCCTACATAGCTGTAAGTGTGAGTATGTGAACCTTTGAATTCAGTATCTGGTGTGACTCTCTTGTGCAGCAATAACTGCGACTAAACTTTACTAGTAAGTGTTAAGGAATCCTTACACATCGGCTTGGAGGAATTTAAACCCTTTATCAATAATGAACAGCTTCAGCTCTGGGATGTTGTGACGTATGAAAATCCGATACTGTTTTAGGTGGTTTGTGTGTAAATAAAGAAAATTCGAAAGGGTTTGCAAACTTTCAAGCACCACTGTAGACTGAACCCTAAGTTGCCCCCAATGGCAAGCTAGCACCTTGCATGGCAGCTCTGCTACCATTGGTGTGTGAGTGTGCTCTCATTAGTAAGTC
>JAFFST010053262.1:99017-122580 GCA_022414735.1 Noturus placidus
AGTCATGTCTATGAGAGATTGTCTCTCTAGTGTGCACTAATTGGTGCGATATAAGATGTTTGTTGACACATTGCACTTACTCAGTGCACTGAACACACACACACACACACACACCTTGTGTAACTTTAACCATGCATGTGACAGAAAAGGAGCTGTTATGAACACGTTGTGAGGGAAACGGCGAGTACAAGTGTAACTTTACCCCCTCATATATAAGTAAACAAGTGAATAAATGGTCTAGCCTCCTCAGTGCTTCAGTGAGTGGAAATACTGAGACACACAGTTGTTGTTTTTTCCGCTAGGGGCTCAAACCGTCAGGGTTTCTACTAGCTAGAGCTGTAAAAAAAAAATTGGTGTGATGGTATAGTGATAAAGTATAATAATTATACTCTTAGCATTAAGTGTAAAAAATAAATAAATAAATTTTTATTAAAAAAAAGCCATGTCTTTCCTTTAATGCAGCTAGCTAAAGCAAAGGTACAAGCTATGTGCTAAAATTTGTTTAACTGCATTTATGGCGCAAAAAAAAAAAAAAAAAAAAAAATACAAAGAAATCTTTAAGGTAATTTGATCTCCTTGTAACTTGTTTGTGTCGCACACAATGATATACAGTTGCGATCAACCCCATTGCAAATCAGATTTAATGTCATATTGTACAGACTTTCAGCTGTTTGCAATGAACAAATCAAACAAAAGCAATAATTCAACACAACAAATGCTTCAAGTGGTTTCCCCAAATTCAACTGAAAATGCAACTTTATAATGACTTCTCCAGTCTCAAAATTATTCAACTCCTTCATGGCAAGCATCTTTAATATTTAGTAGAGCACCATTTTGCTGTTATGACCTGCTGGAAACGAGCTGCATAGCCAGACAACAGCGTTCCTGAGGAATCTTAACACTATCTTTATGAGCAATGGCCTCCAGTTCAGTAATATTCTTGGTTTTGCGTGCTGCAACCGCCGCCTTCAAATCCCACCAGAGATTTTCTATGTGGTTGAATTCAGGTGACTGTAATGGCCCTGTAGAATCTTCCAGGACTTCTTCTGCAACCAAGCCTATGTAGAATTTGAGGTATACTTGGGGTCATTGTTCTGTTGGAAGGTCCGATGATGCCCAAGTTTCAACTTCCTCACAGATGGCATGACGGTTTTTCCTTATACTTCAATGAATCCATCTTGCCTTTCACATGCTGCAGGTTTCCAGTGCCAGAGGATGCAAAGCAGCACCAGAGCATCACTGAGCCACCACCGTGCTTGACTGTGGACAGGGTGTCCTTTCTTCATTCTTCTTCCTCCAGACATACCACTGAATCATCATGCCAAAAAGTTCCAGTTTTGTTTCATCGCACTTTTTGAAAAAATGGTCTTCTAAAAATAATAAATTCTTCTTCTTCATCTACTTAAATCTTTCTTTGGCTTACAAAAACTGACCTGACCCCTGTCAGTTATCCAACTATAGGCCAATATCAAACCTCCACTTTATCTCCACGATCCTAGAAATGCTTGTAGCACAGTAGTTATGCTCGTACCTACATAGGAATAACATTCATGAAATATATCAGTCAGGATTTAGGCCTCATCATAGCACAGAGACAGCGCTGGTTAAAGTGGTAAATGACCTACTACTTCTGATCAGGGTTGTCTCTTTGTTGGTGTTGCTTGATTTAAATACAGCTTTTGATACTATTTATCACACTATTCTCCTTGATAGACTAGAAAATGTTGTTGCAGTTAAACTTTAACTGCAACAACATTTTCTAGTCTATCAAGGAGAATAGTAACTGTTAAAGGAATTGACCACTCCTGGCTAAGGTCTTATTTGACTGATCATTATCAGTTTGTAGATGTAAATAGTGACTTCTCTACGCACACTATGGTAAAGTTTGGTGTCCGCAAGGTTCTGATTTAGGCCTACTACTTCGTTATATATGCTACCTCTGGGTCACATTATTCATAAATATGGTATTAGCTCCTACTGTTATGCTGAAGACACACAGTTGTATGTTTCAGCAAAGCCAGATGAGAAACCCCAGCTTAATAAAGTTAAGGAATGTATAAAGGACATTAGACACTGAATACTTATTAACTTCCTTCTACTTCATACTGATGAGAGATGTACTTGTACTAGGATCACATGCAGCTACAAGTAAGCTTTCTGATTACATAGTAATTTTGGATGGACTCTCTGTTTCACCAGTAAAAGATCTTGGGGTGATTATTGACTACAGTCTTTCATTTAACGCTCATATAGATAGTATTACTAGAATAGACTTCATCTCAGAAATTCAATGCAATTCAGTTTTATTTGTATAGCATTTTTAATAATGGACATTGTCCCAAAGCAGCTTTACAGAAATATAGCAATTCAGGATATAGATTTTAAATGGATGAAGTTATCCCTAATGAGCAAGCCAGAGGCGAAGGTGGCAAGGAAAAACTTCCTGAGACGATATGAGGAGGAAATCTTGAGAGAAGCCAGACTCAAAAGGGAAGCCATCCTCATCTGTGTGACACCGGATAGCACAATTATAAATAAACAAATCCCTTCTGTAAATGTGCTAATACTACACAATCAAAACTTGCTGTTGTGGAACCAGGAAATTTATTATAGTTTATACAAGAGGTCTGTTTTGTTTAACTTATCCACTGTTCACTCATGGAGACTTGAGTGCAAAACTGTGGCAATTGCAGTCCTAAGCCATCATAGCATTACTAACTGTTCATATGAATTGAGGTCTAACGTCATCTTTATGGGTTTTAAATGGTATCATCCTCAGCAATCTCAATGATCTTCAGGCTGCACTTAGCAGAAGGGGTCAGGATCATTGGTGTCTCAGGAGTAACCTGTACACCTCAACAGAAAGAGATAGAGAGTGGGAGAGATTATTTGGTATGCTTATTGTCCTGTAATGGTTAAGGATGATGTACATTTGTGTACGTGCAAGCAGGGACTCTGGCAAGATTAGCTATGGAAGCATAACTAAAGTGACATAAGCCCAGTGACATAAGGCGGCCAGCCACTCCACCATCAAACGCTAAGAAATATTGCTAAGATAAGGCACTCCCCATAGTGAGACATCACAATACACTCTGCATAAAGTTTTGTTTAGTTTTTAGTCTTTTTATATGTGTATTGCTCTTCCCTGTGACTGTCGCCACTGCAAATATAAAAATGGCCGACAAACTCTGCTATACATCAAAGAAGTCAGACTTTCTGTGGAGTTTAATCGCCACGAGCTCAGTGGTTTCCTTGAGTTGCTCGGGGATGGTGTTGGGAAGCCAAACAAAGCAGCTACAAGGGACTCCTCTAGATTCCAGTGCCAGAAGAAGAGACATGGTAGGTGGGGTGGGGCGGCGCGAAACATTAGAAACATTGTGTTTCTGTGAAACCTGGCTCAATCTTTACACCGGAAGGCTACACAGCCTACAGATGTGAACACAACACAGAGGAGTGTGGCAAAACTCAAGGTTGAGGAACTGCTGTCCTCATCAAACAATCCTGGAGATACAGTATCAAGGTTTTATCAAAATTCTCCTCAGCTCCCTACTGAGAGAACTGCGGTGCATCATTCTGAGTATTATTTACACCCCCCCTTTCTGCTAATAAGGACTGAAAGAACTTAATATGAAAACACATACCCTGATGCTGTTTTTATTGTACGAGGAGATTTTAATCAATGTAATCTCAAAACAAATCTAGCCAACTATGAACAATGTATTACTTTTTCAACCAGAGATCAAAACGCATTGGACCACTGCTATAGTAATATCAAAAAAGGCATACATTGCATTCCCAAATCAAAACCTTGGTAATTCAGACCATATTATCCATCTTGCTGCAGGCTTCATATACAAAGAAACTCAAAGCTAAACCAGTCAGTGGCCAGACAGTGGATTGTCTGAATTACAGGACTGCTTTGAAACCACTGATATGGACTATCCATGATTACACAAAGACTGTTAGCTGATACATTAACTGGTGTACCTCTATATGCGTTCCTCTTAGAACTATTTGTGTTTTCCCTAATCAAAAGCCATGGTTCAACCAAGCTGTCAGACACATGATCAGGGAATGTAACATTGCTTTTCCATCTAGGAATGATCAGCTGTATAAGCAGGCTCGTTATGCACTGATAAAGTCCATCAAAACAGCTAAAAGGATCTACGTACAAAAGCCGGAGCACTGTTATTTTGGACACAATACCTGGAGCACGTGGCAGGGCATCCATGCTGTTACAAATTATAGGGGGAACTGAAACATATGCATAAACAGAGATACCACTCTTCTGGATAGACTCAACATCTTTGGTGACATGAATAAAGGCATATCTTCTAGATCACCATGCAGAGAGTGCCTTCCAGGCACTTTGGCCATCGCACTCCAGTCAGCTCTGGAACACCTAGACAACCCTAACACTTACGACTCATAGGATCCTATCCCCCCCCTACAGACACACTATTCACCCGCCGCTGCTGGAACAAAGCTAGGGCTATTCTCACTAAGACCCCCATCACTCTTTGTTCACATGGAGGATCTCAGGTTACCACCTCAGACATCACAGACCAGAGAGCATCAAAGCTTACCACAAGTGCTACCACAACAGCTTTATTCCAACGGTTACCAGATGATAGATACCCTCTACCCCAACTCACATACTCAATCATTTAAGGATTCAGTCTCTAAGTAACTTTTCCCTTGTTTATACACACACATACATAGCAAACAGATCATAAATGCTGCCATCACAGTGCAATATACAGCCACTGGAGGCAACTGGCTGTACAAATTGTATAGTTTGTATTAGGTTTCTGGATATTTATTGTTATTCTATTTGTTGTCTTAAATCTTGAGCTTAAATCTACAATGTCACTACACACCGCAGAAAAACTAGTTCATGCTATTCTTATCTCCAGGTTGGATTTTTGTAATGCCTTACTGTCTGGGTGTTCCAGTAGATGCATTAATAAGATACAGTTAGTCCAGAATGCAGCAGCTAAAGTCCTTACTGGAACCAGAATATATGACCGCATCACCGTCTTATCCACCCTGCATGGGCTCCCAATCAAATTTCACATTGATTATTAAATACCACTATTGAACAATAAAGCACTGACTGATCTCACACCACAGTACCTGAGTGAACTGTTGGTCTTTTATGATACACACTATTTTGTTTGTACCTCGAATTGTGAAGGCTACAGCAAGGGGTAGATCTTTCTCTTACAAAGTCCCAGAGTTATGGCACAGCCTTCCAATTAGTGTTATGGACTCGGACTCAGACACAGTCTCAGTGTTTAAGTCAAGGCTGTTGTGAATAGTTTTTGTCTTAAGTAAAGGAGCAGATCTAGAGGGTTCATGGGCATAGAGTGTTGTGATAAACTGGGATATTCGGATGCTGTTGTCGTCGTCGTCACGTTTACACTCAGGTTTATTGATGGTAGAGTCGCTTTATGTACCAGGGTGTCCTCATATCGGTGTTCCCTCCTGGCTCTTCCTTTTAATTATGCTGTCATAGCTAGTCTTGCCAGAGTCCCTGCTTGCACACTGCACACAAAGTACATTGTCCTTAACCATTAAGCCTACAAAATAATCTAAAACTGCTTACACAGTTGCACTTTTTGATGATGTAGTACACAGTTATTGAAGGGAATGATTTATAATCATAGTATCCGTTGTAACCCTAACGAGGATGGGTTCCCTTTTGAGTCTGGTTCCTCTCAAGGTTTCTTCCTCATATCAGTTTTTCCTTGCTACCGTCACCTCTGGCTTGCTCATTAGGGATACATTTATAAATGAAAACTTTTATATATTTCTGTAAAACTGCTTTGTAACAATGTTCATTGGTAAAAGCGCTATATAAATTACATTTTTAATTGAATTGAAATTGAAAAGTAATTGAAGAATTGACTGCTCAGCTGTTCCATGACCAGGTGTTTGTTATTCCCCTCATTATTTCACTTACAGTTCAGCAGATAAGTGGTCTCAAACTGATTTCATGTATGGCATTTGCATTTGGAATCTGTTGTTGTTCACTCTCAATATGAAAGCCGAAGAACCATCACTGCCAGTGAAGTATGCCATCATTAGTCTGAACGATTAAAACAAACTCACTGCAGAGGCAGCCCAAACATTAGGTGTGGCCAAATAAACTATTTTGTACATTCTTCAAAAGAAAGAACACACAGGAAAACTCAGGAACTCCAAAATGCCTGTAAGATCGTGTAAAACCACTGTGGTGGATGAGAGAAAAATTATTTCCATGGTAGTCCAGGTCAAGAACACCTTCCATGAGGTAGGGGGATCGGTGTCAAAGTCAACAACCAAGAGAAGTCTTTGCCAGAGTGCTGTAGGGTTTACGACAAAGTGTAATCTACTGGTAAACCACAAGATCTAAAACATCAAGAAATTCCAAAGTAACCTTATAAAAATTTAATATTGCTGCCTGCGATGAGTTAACTCATTTTATTAATGGTTATATAAATGTCCACATGCCATTCAGCCCATAAAAGAGTTAAATGGACTAAATGGCATGTTAGTACTCCCGATTGTGATGGAATACAATGGCCTAAGTGTAAATTAGACATGAATGAATGGATGCAATCAGAGGACATAAGAGGACCCTAAGTAAAATGAGCATCAAGAGTGTTGTTATATTACCGAAGATATTGGCGATGATAAATATGAAAGATTTTAATGTGTTAAAAATATTAAAGTGTAGTATGGGTTTTACAAGACTCTGCTGTGAGGACGTAAACACAGGGAGTGAAACATAGAAAGACTTCCGTAAATTCCTCAGAAACACACACCCATCTGCACAAGCTCAAGATAGTGCTGAAGGGAACCAGGGAGAGAAAGGCAGAGCGAGAGCGAGAGAGAGAGAGAAGCAGAGGTGTGTGTGTTCACTCGGCTTCAACACAATGAACGTTTTGTCTGGCTCTCATGGTGTGGGGCTGAGCAAAGGAACAAGTGTGACCCAAGGTGTCCCAAGTGTGTGCGTGTGCATATTAGTCTTTAACAAAGACAAGCATTCAGACAAACTCAGCGGTGCTTGGGAGGGGTGGAGTCAACCCAGACACACCCACCTGATACATATTCATTACCTCTGACAGTCCTCTCTATCTGATTCTCTCGGTCTTCCTGTGTCACCTTGACTTTCTCCTGTTGTGGCGTCTTCCTGTCACTGGTCCCCTTTCCCTTACTCGGTGTATGCCTCTTATTTCTGTCTTGCTCTCTCTAGTTCATAATTTACAAAAAAAAAAACACACAACCCTGAACCTCCACTGAAATCTCTTAGCACCAAAGCCTGGTAAACCACACACACACACACACAGACAGAGCTCTTCCACAGAGCTCATTTAAATTCAGTGCACACCACTCTACCCAGAAAGAGACAGGGCGCCCACACACACACACACACACACACTGCGGTGAGGAAACCAAGGTGCCCTCTGCTGGCGCTGTTCACTGCTGCTTGATACACAATGCTAAACACAATATAACAAGATATCAAACACTTACACACACGATGCTACTAAAAACTTGAAGGAAAAATCTACCCTGAATGACGCATATTAATCTTCACAATTGTGTCTAATCTTCAGAGGTGTCCAACATTTATTTTGTAATGAAATACTGAGTTGATGGTGTGCTTTCACACACACACACATTTTCCCATAAATAAATGACCTTTTCAACAAAAAAAGGATAAAAAAAGAAAAGAAATAACAATCCATCCATCAATAATCCTCTACCGCTTACTCCTTTATCAGGGTCACAGGGAACCTGGAGCCTATCCCAGGAGGCATCGGGCCCAGGGTGGGGTACACCCTGGATAGAGTGCCAGTCCATCGCAGGGCACAATAACATACACACTCACACACCCATTCATACACTTCGGACACTTTAGACACGCCAATCAGCCTACCATGCATGTCTTTGGACTGGGGGAGGAAACCGGAGTACCCGGAGGAAACCCCCGACACACGGGGAGAACATGCAAACTCCGCACACACATGGCCCTGGCGGGACTTGAACCCAGAACCTGGAGGTGTGTGGCGAACGTGCTAACCACTAAGCCACCGTGCGCCCCAAAGAAATAATTATCTAAATAAATTCTAATATTAAAAAAAGTTTAAGTACAAAAAGTTAATCAAAACATCTGCTTTCAGAAAAAAATAATAGAAATACCCGACACCTCAGGAAAGTGCATTGTGAAATAACTGATCACAATAGTGGTATTTATTACAGTGTCATTTTGCCTACCACCGTGTGCACTGTTTACATGTATAAACAGCTTCATCTACCATTTAAAACGGAAAGTGATCACAGATTCCTCCTCAAGTGTGCATCTCCTGTGCCCTTAATCTGTGAGATGAAGGTTTAAAGTTTGGACACAGTGAAAGCTGATCATGTAGATTTGTTTATTGTTCAAATGTGCATGACAATTGTTCTTGTTTTTTTTAAATTAAACACTACACAAAACTGCTGACAGAGACAGAAAGATAGTCAGGAGAGAAATGGTGCCGGTCCAAACTCTTAGCCTGTGGAAAGAGTGAGAAAAACATGTAACCAACCAATAAGATCACAAAACAATAACTAACATGTTTTCATCCATGTAAATGAAATAGTTTCTCATACATTACTACATTATTGACATACAACGGGCCTCGTAAATCAAGCTGGATATGAACAGATTTATTCATATATCGTTAGTAGAAGCATTTACACAAGAAATTTGGCATTTATAAATATATATATATATATATATATATAAATAAATCGCATATTTTGTGGACAAACTTCTGAGAAGATTAACGAATGTAAACCTCAACTGATCAGCTTCAAATCGTATAATCCATGAGTTACTGCACTTGTATATCCCTCCAAGATTTCACCGTTGCACAAATCAACACAAAATCAAGCGAACTCTTCAATATTCCGAGGATCTTGCAATTTTCCAAAATTACTGCAGATTTTCTGTGGATTTGGGCCAAGACGCATTACATGATGTCATCATAATGCGCATTCATGTGTGTTGAACATAAGTACAGTTAAAAAAAAAAAAAAAAAGGTCTCATTTACCAACAAACACCACTACAATAGACCGTGGAACTGAGATTTTGCCAGTTCAAGTAGTTTTCCACAATAAACTCGGCAAATTGCTTTAAAATTTTTTTTGGAAAAACCCCGCAGCAAAGTCACGCAATTCTGACACAAAAAATAAATAAATAACCGCGGCGAAATCCGTACGGACTCGTGTATATAGAAGATTACGACATCAAGTTCAAACAGCTTATGTATTTATTTCATCCATCCAGCCATCCATCCATCTTCAACCGCTTACTCCTTTTCAGGGTCACAGGGAACCTGGAGCCTATCCCAGGGAGCATCGGGCACAAGGTGGGGTACACCCTGGACAGGGTGCCAGTCCATCACAGGGCACAATCACATACACACTCACACACCCATTCATACACTTCGGACACTTTAGACACGCCAATCAGCCTACCATGCATGTCTTTGGACTGGGGGAGGAAACCGGAGTACCCGGAGGAAACCCCCGACACACGGGTAGAACATGCAAACTCCGCACACACATGGCCCTGGCGGGACTCGAGCCCCGGACCCTGGAGGTGTGAGGCGGACATGCTAACACTAAGCCACCGTGCACCTTATGTATTTCAATTACACACAAATTTCACTGAAATTTTGTACGAACCCATATTATAGGAATGAACTAACGAAGGGCATGTAATGTAACCGTTTCCCCTGCATGATTGCTTGGTGTCCATGATCAAAGTATTTCCTTTTCACCCTTTCTGTAATTCAGCTCCAGATTTTGGTCTTTCCAGGGGCTGTGATGCTGTCAAATAATATATAGTTTTATTGGAGTAAACTTTCACTTCTTCCTCTGAGAAAGTCTTTTTGCCATTTTCTCATCATTTCAGCTGTATAAGCGTTTTCCTTTTATGGAGTATTGTGGGCGTTACCATACGCAAACCAGCTGTGCCAGCAGACACCTGGTAGTTTACGGGTGGTTAGCATTCATCAAAGTACTCAAGTATGTACGAAGAGTGTTTCCGAAACTTTCGCAAATCTGCCGCAAGATTTCGAGCTCGGTTCAGCTTACGCAAACATTTCCGTACAACTTTACCAAAAGATTGATAAATGAGGCCCAGTGTTACTAATGTTTCTCACAGGACATACCAAACTGCCTTTCTGAATTCTTTTCTCTGAATCTGAAACTCACTGGAACAGAAATGATCCGTCTAGTGGCTGTGGAATCTTTTACGCTAGACCTTTAAATCCTTTCATTCCCGAAGAGCAGAACAAAGGCAGGAGCGTTTACGGAAATCGTTAGGAGTTTGCTCATCAAGGACAACCTTGAGAAACGTGGATGGAAACACAGTTAAAGAGGAAACCTTACATGTAAAGCGAGGCTTGGTTATTTGTTGACGTCCTTTTTACTCGCGATGTACTGGACGACCTCCGCAGGAGTCAGGAGCTTTTCTGCTTCGGTATCTGGAATCTCAAATCCTGCAGGAAACGCAGTTAATCAGATTTAAACACTAGCACTTAATCAGTACGTTTACCTGGACAGCAATAATCTAATTATTGAGCTTATTCTAAATAAGGCAATATTCCAATTAAGGTGTTTACATGAGTTGCTTTTAGAATATTCCTTTCATGTTCCTATTTTACATGTTATAGAACATAGATCGATTAACGTCACACGTCATTACGTCCCCGCGCCACGCCGTCCCTCCAGAATTTCACGTATCAACATACAGTTGGTCTCCGTTATGGTACCGTATACAGTTTTGGATATTTCATGTTTAATTTTACAAACGCTTCAAGCGTAGTTAAATATTTGTCATGCTGCAGGTTCATATAGACGACTGCTTGAAGCCGTGGGCTGCGTCCCAAACCGTGTTCTTAACTACTATATAGTAGCCGAGATACATGTATTTAACCTACAATACAGTAAGCACGTACGTGGTTTCGGACGCAGCTGTGCTCTCTTGTTTGCCGTAAAACATTTGAGCACTGCCGTGTGTGTACGTGTCCTGTTGCAAAATGCGGTGAAAACTCCCACACGACGTTAATAATGTGATTAAGGTGTGTACATGTCTGTAATGCACTTCGATAATGCGACTAAAACAGGAAAACTCCACGTTTTAATTTGATTTGTGTTTACTTCAAGTATGACTAGTATGTTTACATGGTACAGTAGTTTCTTGATCACAGTTTCAGCTTAATATTGGATTATCCTTGTCCATGTAAACACACTGTAATGCAATATAAAATACTTATGTTAATGCTCTGAATGGCATTATATAGTCTTATTAACTTGGGAGAAAAAATGAGCTGTAAACTACTATTTACAGCTGCTACATAACTTGTGTTGTGGATGTCCACAACATTAAATGTAACTATAAAATGGATAAAACTTTTTTTGTTGTTGTTTTCAAATAAATATAAAATAATCGTTGGCAAACTGCTATGGTATAAGAGGAAAAAGCTTTATTTAAAAAAACAAACAAAAAAAATCATGGTGGTAGGGACATCTCAATTTTTGTGGATTATTTTCCTACAACAGCACGCCCTCTTGTGTTTATCCCTTACTTAGCATGTGCTTCTACCAGGCAGATTAGCATCAAGTTAAAATGTGTTATATGGCATTGAATGTCTTCCTCCATGAAAACAGGAAGCTGTAAGCAGATATTTCGATGCACTGACCAAACTCGTCTTCCATCGCCATGATGATCTCCACCTGATCCAAACTATCCAGTCCCAAATCCTTCATAAAGTGAGATGATGACTGAAGCTGTGGTGTGGAAAAAAAGAGACGTAATTAGCTTGCATCATTCACTATGCACACTCCACTCTAGCAAACAGGAACAACTGTGGGTAGAAACCATTATTTCCGTTACAGAGGTTGTGTTCAGGTTCACATTGATCTGAAAACAGCAAACGCATGCGTCTTCTCACTTTTCATTTCAGATGGCTCTCTACATGCAGACCTGCATCTCAGCCAGCTTCTCTATCCAGCTAGTTTTGGAGGTGTAGATGTCCTTCAATATCCATCCTTTCCAACAATCAACAATCAATGGTTCGATTTACATCACATCATCTTCTCCGAGTTGGGCATCCTGCCGAGTTGGGCATCTGGAGCTTTGCACCCACATGGTTTTAGCATATCTTTCATATCATGTAGCCTCGAGATATTAGCTATATCGCTTCAGTACAGGAATTCCACAGGACTCGCATGTCATGCTTTCTCAGAAAAGCCTATTATGGCACAAGTTATCAAGATATCAATATTATAACGTCCTATTGTCCAGTCCAACTACTGACTACAGAATATCCTGTTAAGGTTCTATGGTAACAATTTATTTTAGAAGCACTTGTGCAACTAATTACAAACATTTTGGAGCACGAGTTTAGTTGTTTTCATTTGGAAATGTTAATGTGACATAATAAAACACACAAGTAGGCATGAGAAAACTTGAGCTGGTCAATTATGACAGAATTTAGGAACATAGTGTAGAGCCATGACACATTAATTTACCTTCTGAGAAACTAAATGTAATATTTTCAGTTCATTTTACAGACTCCAAGCTAAAAACAACCGTTAACCTGTTTCACCTTATAAACAAATACAATAAACATCAGGGTTCAGTGTTTGAAGTGTGCTCCTCTTAAATATATTTAAAGCTACACTATTAGACATTTTCCACTGTCATGGTTCTGGGCTGGAGTCAGTGCTCGACCCGCTCTGTGTATATTGTGTGTATATATCTGAATAATCTCATATAGGATGTAATTGGGTGAGTTCATTTACCCATCAGATGCAAAGCGCTTTAGTTTAATGGTCTTCATTAGGGATGCTCCGATCAAGATTTGTACAGCCGATACTGATCGAGATACCAATCTTTTAAAATTAAAACTATAGCAATGAGATACTGTTGGTTAATTGATAAACAAACAGCATGAAATATTTATTTTGAAAATATTTTAAACAATAAAGAGTTCTAATTAAAATTAGTCTAACACAATCATATTAGGAAAAAGGTTAATATCCCTTTAAGGAAATAGCGAACTACGCTTAATGTCAAATTGATGTTTAATTACTATGGGTTGCAGTTAATATAATTTCATTTATCATTTTAAGAATGTGTTCTATCCAGTTTTTATATTAAATGATTTACTTATAACTAAGCACATTTTTGGTCTTTTTTGGTTGTTTATTAGTTTTAGACGGATTCCCCCCATCTGTCTGCTGAAATTATTGAGTTATTTTGGGGGATTAAATCAAAATATGGAAACTGGAGTTGAGTTTTCTAGTGATATCTGGCAACCGTAAGTTCTTTCTTTCTTTTTTTTTTTTGTTTTTTTTTTTTTTTAGCATCCTGTCCACCCTAGTCGGGTACGGACGACATCCTAGCTGTGCATCTCAGAGGATTAATTGGCTAGATACCCGCGAGGAGGCGCCAACCCCACACATTCATACACTACGGACACTGTAGACACGCCAATCAGCGTACCATGCATGTCTTTGGACTGGGGGAGGAAACTGGAGTACCCGGCGGAAACCCCCGACACACGGGGAGAACATGCAAACTCCGCACATACATGGCCCCGGCGGGACTCGAACCCCGGACCCTGGAGGTGTGAAGCGAACGACCGTGAGTTTAAATGAAGTGAATGCACTATTAGAGTTAGTGAATGGTGAGCAGCAGTGTACTGTATGTTTACATACTGAACAGTTTCTACTATTGATTATAATTGGTGAGGAATTATTTAATAAAGAAGTTTGAATTAAACCCACCTTGTAGCGTTAGCATTATTATTAATTTACGCCGCTGTGTCTGCACGAGCATGTCACAGTCGCAGGTGCAGGTCATTGAGGGTGATAAAAGATGGCGGTTGTGAGATGGGCAAGTTGAGTGAAGCAGATGATGTACAGTGTTACTCTCGTCATCATAATGGCTTCTTTGCCATATTTACACACTTGTTCGGTTGACTGAGGAGATGAAAAGCAGTGCAAAATTTACTGTTGCGCGGTGTAGATGCATTTTGGAGTTTTTAATTCCGATTGCATTATATAACTCCGAACAGGTCACTCGCACTGGTGCGATTATATATTTTTTTCACAGTCACACAAAGTACTTTTCAGTCTCAAATGCGAGTGAAATGGTCGCACTGTAGAGCCCTGCATGTGCTGGACCATTTTAACCACCATCAATGAAGTATCTTTAATTAAAGGACGTTCGGCATGTCCTTGTCCGAGATCAATCTATACTCAAAAGTCAAGGTGAAAGACTGAGCCCTGTATCTCAATTCCTCATATAAAAACCTAAAGACTTAGCTTTTCAGACATTATCTTGGATAATCCTTCATTACACTACTCTCCATATACTTTCACGTTCTGATTGCTTTTTATTTTCTAAACCTCATATTAAATGTTAGTGCACTTATTCAAGTCAGGTACTTGGGTTTGAAATTGTCCTTTTTTGTTAATCAAACAGACCACTAGTGGCTGCACAAACCCACATTAGTCTCACTAATCTTGGAGTTAATGAATCCTTAAAGATTCTACGAAAGCTCTGTACTGTACCACACTCTCCCCCCCCCCCCCCTTTGCTCTTTTCATTGTTGCTCTACTGTAGATAACAGCATCTGCCAAAGGAATAAATATAAATGCAAACTCGCAGTTGGGTTTTCAGTGTCTTAGCTTTTTCGCCATATTTAAAATTGTCACCCTACATGCTATCCTTCTTCCCTTCACTCAGGGTTGATGTGCACCATGTAGTAGAGTAATACAGACCACCAAACAGTATACCTCAGCCACAGGAAGCACCACAAAGACAATAATACAGTATGATGAACAGTACAACACGGCAACAGGAAGTATGATGAAAGCAGTATGCAGTTAAATATACTGCATCACGAAGCCACTGGAAGTGGCAAAAATGTCAGGATATCTGGCAACGTCTGGTTATCTGTATGCCTGCGTATATATTTGTCTCTCAATCAGCTTAATCCTATGAAGAAACATTTCTATCCTGATGGGAGTAGTCATCCAGGATGTCCCCGCCCACATCCAAACATAGTACAATGGCTCACTGACTGCTTTGATGAGGAAATTGAAGTAAATCCCATTCTATGGCCAATAGATCGCAATCCAATTGGGAGATTTTGGATGGAACGTGTAGGATAGCACGCTCCAAACACTAAGTGTGGGAACATCTTTTGCAAGAATGTCTTTTGGAAATACTCATCCTACAGTACATATCCTGAGACTTGTATATACTGTGCCAAAGAGCTTTGAAGCTGTCCGGGCCGCCTGACATTGCCTGAAACCTTAGTTTAGGATTACCTGTCTAGCCAAATGTATCCATATACACCTACTCAACCATCTAGCTCTATATGTCTATTTGATAAAATATGCATAATCCATGCAGGGAATGACTGCATATTCAGCTCTTTTTCTCCTGTGGAGTCATCTTGTTACTTCTAACAAGTGTGATGATATGAGCTCTTACCGTTTCTGGCTTGATTTTGTCGTACTGTTGAAGAACATTCATGACACGCTCTTCAATGATCTGCAGGGTTAGCGGCGGCGAATCGCAATACTGCCGACACAGCTGCAGTGCAGGACCGGGGACCTACAGACATAAAAACAACAAATATAGTCGTCAACATGTATGATCAATTAATACGAAAGCCAACAACGGGTCCAAGTGTGAGCACGATCTTTTCCTTAGTCAGGATAGACAGGATTGGAATCTGAGTCTCCCTTGCTTGTTACACAGGCCTCAGGTTTCAATGGTTTAAAGATAAAGTTGACACATTAACAATGTTTAGACTGAAATATTTGATGTGCATAGATATTCTGGTGCTAATTTGTTGGCTGGTGCAGAGAGATCACTAGCTCAGTTGCAATGATGCTTTGGTAGGAGAAAAAAAAATGTCAACAATCTCAAACATAAGTGATGACTATATTACATTTATATTTATTCATTTAGCAGACGCTTTTATCCAAAGCGACTTACAAATGAGAGCACACTCACACACCAATGGGAGCAGAGCTGCATGCAAGGTGCTAGCTTGCCATTGGGGGCAACTTAGGGTTCAGTGTCTTGCCCAAGGACACTTCGGCATGGGATCACCCGGGCCGGGATTCGAACCGCCAACCCTACGATTAGTGGATTAGTGGACAACCCGCTCTACCGACTGAGCCACAGCCGCCCTTATATTAACCATTTGCTGTTAGCTTCGAAAAAACAAAAGACTGAGATCATCTTTTCCCTCACTCAGCATTTTCCAGTAAACAACACAGCTATATGACGATGTCATGCTGAATTACAGCTGAGTCTAGTTAGTGATCTGAGGAGGTGAGAGCGCTGGACAGACTAAAGCGCCGCTGCATCGCTGTCTTTATGGTAGAGATGAAGCGAGAGCTAAATCCCACCAGTGCCACTGTCAGCAGGTACACGAACAGCATTGTGGGTAATGTAGGTAACTGTCACCCAGAGTGGAGGAAGATGTTGATGTCGATGTTTTAAAAAGTCAACTCAGAATTTCAGTACAAAATAAATCTTGGACATCACTGAAGATCACATGCTATTTATAAAGCTTAACGTGACAGTTCTTTTGTTTGGTTGTTCAGGGTGGTTGTTCTTTTACTCAGACAAGCTGAATTAGCTCAGAGTTTCTCAATTTACTCGACAGTCCTTCAATCCCAAACACACCTGAACTAAGTGGGAACAAACGCTTCATATTTTGCATACCTAGTTCACGTGAAATACATCACACCCACATGGGGGTCTTCCCCTACCTGATGCCTAAGAGGCTAGTACTAAAAGGCCGGGGCACACGGTGGCTTAGTGGTTAGCACGTCCGCCTCACACCTCCAGGGTCCGGGTTTCTAGTCCCACCGAGACCATGTGTGTGCACCGGCGTATCTGTAGTGTATGTGATTGTGACTGGCAATCTTTTCCCCATGACCCTGATAAGCAATAGAGGATGGATGGGTTGCTGTGGCTCAGAGCAGGTTGTCCACTAATCCACTAATCGTAGGGTTGGGGGTTCGAATCCCGGCCCGGGTGATCCCATGCCGAAGTGTCCTTGGGTAAGACACTGAACCCTAAGTTGCCCCCGATGGCAAGCTAGCACCTTGCATGGCAGCTCTGCTACCATTGGTGTGTGAATGTGCTCTCATTTGTAAGTCGCTTGTAAAAATGTAAAAATGATATCTCTGTAAAGCTGCTTTGAGACAATGTACCATTGTAAAAAGCGCTATACAAATTGATAAATTAAATTAAATTAAATTAAAATTTGCCAAGCTTGGAATGGAAGAACACGAGTGGCCTGCACAAAGCCCTGACCTCAACCCCACTAAACATTTTTTGGGTTGGATTTGAAGACTTTTCCTCTGACGTCACTAATGAACACAATTCCCTACAGCCATTGTTCCAAAGCCTTTGTTACAGCAGATAAGAGAGGACCACCTCTATTTTTAACACCCATGGTTTTGGAATAGGATCTTCAACATATAGGTGAGATGGTCAAATGTCACCATACTTTTGGCCATATACAAATCTAGAACCCTTACTGAAATTTAGACGTTTAACAAAATGAAGGTTTGACCGTCTCGGATCATGCGACAGCTCCAGTGTGCCCGTTTAGTCTGAAGTTTCATATATGAGGGTTTCCTCGGTATTCCCTGGTTACACTAAGTTGGCAATAAGTGTGAAAGTCTGTGTGCAACGGACTTGCATCTCATCCAGGATGTATTCCCGCCTCACGCCCAGTCTTCCTGGGTCAGACTTCAGATCCACTGTAACGCTGACCAGGATGAATCAACAAATCATCATGTATGTTCAGAGTAGACATGAGAGCTCATGAGTAGACTTTTGGTGATTCAGTTAAATAGACAATGACCAGCTGTATGTTCAATCACCAAACTGTAGCATATTCATTGCTGAAACATCAGTGATTGGTGATCCCTGTGCACCTTTGTTTCTATTGCACAGACATACATCTACACAGAAAACAGCATGAGCATGATCTGAGCATTTATGTCCTACACACACTGTACAGAGCAGCAAAGACACTACAGGGTCACTGCATTAATCCAGCACAAGGCCGTTATGGCGGAAATTATGCGTTATAAAGGCTCACCCGTAACAGCTCGGTCCAGTTTGCTGGCTGTTGAAACGGAACCAGAGTCAGTGATCTTTGGCTTGCAGATTTTATGACTCTGCTGTGCTGTAATAACCTTACAGAGCGGACACAGTGCACGAGTACTCGGGACGCCATGTCTGTTGAAACTCTTTTACCCAGAATGCATAGCAGCAAAATATAAGAGCAGAGTCGGAATCGGCGTGCGCATGCGCACAGAGCCTGCTCTGTCTCACACCCCTTTTTTACTTTGTAAGTTTCCCTTGGATTTAATTACACATTTCACGTTAATGAAAAAAATCAATAAATAAATCAGTCAACGTATTAGCTTGTATATATTATTTTAGATGTTTATCTGACTAAGAAAGAAAACCTACAAAAATTTAAAACTCTTACTTTGAAAGAATACCGGAAATGGCATGTTCCTCACTACAGTACAAATAACAACTGGCTTTCACATAGATGTTGATGTGCTCAATTTATTTATTTATATATATATATATATATATATAGATGTTGTTGTTGTTGTTTTTTCATTAAGTTCAGGAATTTTTTTTAAATCCACACTTATTTTCCAGAATATTCCGTTTGGTCGGTGAGGAATATAAAAAGTTTAGCGCACGTGAATCTCAGTGTGAGGTCAGTGTTGGTGGAGCTGTCAAAAATGTCCGTTTTCTTGCACTTGACAAATAAATAAATGTTTTCAGATATTTGATTATTTTATTTTTGAAAAGTTAAGATATAATAAATAGATAAAGTTGTAGATTTGTAAGAGCAGTGCCAATTGAATCTTAAAATGGCGGCACAAGATGTAAGAATGTAGCCTGAGGACACTTCATGATATGGTGATAGTACAAATAATTTGCTTATTCAGCAACAGAATTAGTGATATAAAATATAAGTGCATTTCATGTAATTTATATATATATATATATATATATATATATATATATATATATTAGCTGTGTAATATACCTACAACTATGAATTTTACTTCCAGTGTACATGTGTTATGTCACTGTACTTTTATTGACAGTTTGTTATTTGTGTGAAGTGACCCAAATCTGTAAGAGGAACCTGACAAAAAGATGTTTATGATGTTAATAATCAGGTGGCATGGAGCCGGCGAGTGTGGAGAACCTGTGTGTGTTGTACCACAGTGCTGATTACCTGGTGCTCAATAAACACTGGGACATTCGCATCGACAGCAAACTGTGGAGTGAAACGCACACAGTGCAGAAACAACTGACGCACCGGTTCCCTCAGCTCGCCGACCCTCAAACACACTACGGCTTCAGGTAAACACACATGTATACCTCCACATAAGCACATAGATGTGCACAATTTATGCTACAGCTTTGGAATACTGACCAGTTTTCAAGGAGGCACTGTAGAGTTTGACTTGGTTGTGTGTGTGTGTGTGTGTGTGTGTGTGTACGATTTGTGTTCTCTGTGCAGATTCTGCCATCAGTTGGACTTTTCCACCAGCGGTGCGCTATGCGTGGCGCTGAATAAGGCAGCAGCTGGACGAGCGTATCGCTGTTTTAAAGACAGAACAGTAACCAAGGCTTATCTCGCTCTGGTGTGTATACACACACACACACACACACACACACACATCTCACGTCTCACCTGGCACACACAGGCCTGTATTCATGAAAATCTTTGGAGTTTCTGTACAATCAAACGCGCATCTGGTTAGCATGTGTATAAGTTGTAGTGTACCATTTTAACAGTCAACATCAATATCAACAATTATAGCAATTAAGTGTTCTATAAGTAATAACAATAATCAAGTTAATAATCGGAGGAGCCTCATATGAAAAAAATAGGTAACAAGGTTTAGCATCAACATCTGTAAATGTGAGTTGGAATGTGTAGAGCTTTATCAGTTAGTCCTAGATTTTATAGCATTTTTTTTAGCATGTCGGGAAACACGGGTCAGCCATTAACATTAACCATTGAGAGGTGACGTGAATTACATTGATTATCGCGTTACAATGGCATCTGTCAAGAGGTCAGATATATTAAGCAGCAAGTGAGCAATCAGTTATCGAACTTGATGTGTTGGAAGCAAGAAAAATGGGCAATTGTAAGGATCTTAGCAACTTTGACAAGGGACGAATTGTGATGTCTACCATGACGACCAGGTCAGAACATCTCCAAAACATCAGGTCTGGTGAGGTGTTCCCAGTATGCAGTGGTTATTACCTAACAAAAGTAGTCTGAGGAAGGATAACTGGTGAACCATTGACAGGGTCATGGGCACCCAAGGCTCACTGATGTGCATGGGGTGTGAAGGCTAGCCCATTTGGTCCAATCCCACAGAAGAGCTACTGTAGCACAAACTGTGAAAAAGTTAATGCTGGCTATGATAGAAAGGTGTCAGGACACAGTGCATCACAGCTTGTTATGTATGGGGCTGCGTAGCCCCAGACCAAGCAGAGTGCCCACTTTTACTGCTGAAAGTACCTACAATCCATGGAGCAAAGGAAGAAGGTGGTCTGGTCTGATGAATCATGTTTTTAAGACAAAATACCTTTTTTAAATCAGCTTCACTAATACTCTATTTTTTTACCCTTACTACTTTCCTGGGATCTTAGAAAACTCTACTCTGCTGAATGCCTGCTTTCTACTGGCTCACTGTTGCAGGTCCAGCGTAAATTAGGGCATGTTTAAATGTAAATTAGATGTTTCCCCTGGGGTTGGCGCCCCCTCGCGGTTTTTAGCCAATTAATCCTCTGAGATACACAACTAGGAAATGCAGCGCAGAGGATGTCGTCCATACCCAGCTAGGGTGAACAGGATGCTAAATAATAATAATAATAATAATAATAATAAATTAGATGTATATGAGGGTCATAAACATGTCTGATTCCTGTGCAGGTTCGAGGCACTGTGGCTGATAGCAGAATGACGCTGGACGCTGCCATCGGTAAAAATACCACTGAGGGAAAAACACACATGATGTGTGTGGAAGGAACAGAAGGTCAGAATCCCGAGTAACTCGCATGCACTTTTACACGGGAATTAAGCCATTGTTTTAACACAGCGCTGTTGAATTCTTACATCTGATTGGTCAATAGGTGTTGATTCATTTTCTATAACAGCAGCTCTGACACTTTGACAGAGGTAAATTTGGAAAAAGCAAAACAGTACAAGTGATCGTTGATTCTGTGGATGAAAATAGCTGCTCGACAAGTGGATCTATTAACTTGCATCTCGGTGTAAATTAAAGTTTCATTGGTTTTCTTCCCCCCCCCCCCCCTTTGTTCTATTGTGGTGGTAGGATGTGAGAATCCCAAGCCGAGCCAAACATTATTAACTGTATTGGAATATGGCTCATATGATGGAGAGCCTGTTACTAAAGTTCTTCTGCAGCCTCTTACAGGTAAAAAAATGATCATTTCTATCACACATCTCATAGAGGGAATGTACACTCACTGTCCACCCACTCAATTTATGCAGTTATCCAATCAGTCAATCATAAGGCAGTAGCACAATGCATAAAATCGTGCAGATACAGGCCAAGAGCTTCAGTTAATGAGAACTGCATGAATGTGCATGTGTTCCTAATAAAGTGGACAGTGAGCGTATCCCCCAATATTACACATAGGATTAACTGAAAGAAACATAAATCAGTAATCAATTTCTTCCCTTTTAGGACATTTATCGAATTCTTTTTTTCTTTTCGGATGCTTTTATAATATTTCCCTATTTTAGGACATTTAGAACTGAAATCTTTACTCTTCCCCTTCTAGGACGCACCCACCAGCTCAGAGTGCACTGCAGCTCCGTCAATCACTCCATCGTAGGAGACTTCACTTACAGCCTCGGAACAGACAAAAATCCATACCGCATGATGCTCCACGCTTACTTCCTCCGAATCCCTCTGCAGCACGAGGTCATCGAGGTCACAACATCCGATCCCTTCGTTATCGAACTCGACCCCAAATGGATTCCAGAAACACGTGTTCAAAATCTAGAGAGCTTAATGACTGAAATAACACTGAGAACTAAAGCAGAAGAGCGACAAAGGCAGGAGGAGAAGTTAGCGCATGAAGAAGAGAAAAAGAGAACGAGGAGGAAGAGTGTGAAGGAGAGTGAGGAGGAACGAGCACAGTGCCAGCAGTGGCTCTCTGAATGGACTCTCAGTGACTAATCATTTTATTTATTTATTTTATCATCTTGTCTCGTTGGCTGTGAAAAATTATTTTTTTTTTTATAACAAATGAATTGGTTCATGACGATCGTGCTACTGTTTTCCTCGTTTTAACTGTAAAAGAACATCGGTCAAAGCCGCACCATTTTTAGGATTGTGTTACCCCACTGAGGACATATCGGGTTAAACGGATCACGAGAAAATGAAAGATTCTAACCAAATCCGAATCAAATCTTGTGTGTGAAGCATAAACCTTTATCAATGATTGTTTTTTTTTTTTCAGGGTTAATTTTGCAAATCTCATAAACCCAGATTTGATTCACAATAGAACATAGAAAACATATAACATGTTTAAACTGAGGAAATGTACCATGTTAAGAAAAAAATAAGTTTTTAATTTGATAGCATCTCAAAAAAGTTGGGACATGGCCAAAAAAAGGCTGGTTAGCCAACAGTAAGTGTTACTAAAAAGAAACAGCTGGAGGTTAATTGGCAACAGGTCAGTAACATGATTGGGTATACAAAGAGAATCTTAGTGAGGCGGAGTCTGTCAGAAGTAAAGATGGACAGAGGGACATCAATCAAAACAATTTCAGAATAATGTTCCTCAATGTAAAATTGTGAAGACTATGAATAATTCCTCAACTAGTGTACATATCATCAAACGATTCCGAGCATCTGGAGAAAGCTGTGTGTGCAAGGAACGAGGGTGAAAATCAATATTGATTCTTTAATGGAAATCACTGCATGGGCTCAAAAACCTCCAGAACTCATCGTCTGTGAACGCAGTTTGCCGTGCCATCCACAAATCCTGGTTAAAGCTCCATCATGCAAAGAAGAAGCCCTATGTGAACATGATCCAGAAACGTGCCGTCTTCTCTGGGCCAAAGCTTATTTAAAATGGACTGAGGCAAAGTGGAAAACTGTTCTGTGGTCTGACGAATTGAAATTCTTTTTGGAAACCATGGACACCACGTCCTCTAAACTAAAAAGGAGAGGGACCATCCGGCTTTTTATCAGTGCTCAGTTCAAAAGCCTGCAGTACCTGGTGCCTATGGAATCAATCGCCATAGCGATTGAACCTCTCTCGATCATGCTCAGAACTCTTCCTGTATTTCAGGGTATAGTTCGCAATGGAATTGAACATAAACTGGCTCTGTATGCCGACGATTTACTACTCTATGTAACGGATCCAATTGCATCTATTCC
>JAFFST010053262.1:132903-143465 GCA_022414735.1 Noturus placidus
TATATATATATATATAATGTGTGTGTGTGTGTGAGTGTGTTCAGAGTGAATTATTTAATTATTTAAGTCTGTGTCTCTGTCACGTAACATCATCGGCAGTGATTGAGAATGTGCATGTGAGATACAGTAGTGGTTTAAGAATGGAAATGGCAAGTTAGTGAAAGGTAGTAAAATAAATTTTTAGCTCTCCTATTGAATATCCCAACCGTCCGTATCTAGCTATATTTCACAGACAGCAATGTGCTACAATGGTGCCAAAATACTAACTTTAGGCTACTTAGGAGGGTAACATTCCCCTTTGACTTTTTCATATTAACCCATATAAATAACTCTAGTTGGAAAGTGATAAAAAAAGAGGACAAAAGGAAAATGATGCATTTATAATGTAATACGTAACTGTTGAAACAGTTCAGTGAAGCTACACATGTTTTTGTGTTATTGGATTCTATTTATTTTCAACAACCACTGCATAGGTTATATACAAATTCTATATACAATCAAATTTATACAGAACAGAACCAAGGTACATTTCAATACTTTGAAATACTCCTTCACATCATGAGCTAAGGGAACATTTGACCAGGTATTTTAGTTGACAGGACATTTATTCAGGTCCTTGACCTAACACGGCTGTGGAGGTGCTGGTTTTACCTCTGTGGCTGGCTATTGGGACCACATACAGGGTGCTTTCTGATGTGTTTGACATGCCCAGATCGACAATCTACATCAATCGAGTGGCACTGGCTTTGTGATGGATGATGGATGACTGGGAGATGTGGAGAGTGTTAGGAGATTTGGGGTATTTAGCTTCTGGAAGGAGATGGTTATGTAGATGAATGTCACCTCCACAGCAAGCCTCGTGAGCCAGATGCCCAAATTGCAAGTTATTCCCATCTATCCAGCTGCAGGCCATGTGGGACCAGAGCACCAAGTTTATTAACATTACAGTCAATTATACAAAAGGAACTGAGGATGAGGGAAGAGGAGATGATTAGGCAGACAGTGGGAGTAACCTGAGAGCTCTAACCATATATACTCATTATTACGTTTAACAATACATATCTGACAGCTATGTAAAAAAAAATAATAATAATAGATTTCTGGTTTCATTGTTTTGTATCTCATCTTACTGGCAAATCTGAATCTGTTATTGTTAAAAAAAAGAACAACAAAAATATACAAAACAAAGAATATCAATCAATTAATTCACCAATCTCTGGTGAATTAAGATAAAATACTGTAAGTAAATTTTAGTTTTATCACTTTTTATTTTATATGATATTTATTGCTGTGTTGTACTTAGAGTATGTTCAACTAGCAAATATGGAACTTACCAGCAAATACCAGTAAACATGCCTGGAACATCCCCGTTTCTGTTTTTTAAATGACTTATAAGTTTGTCCTCTGACCACAAGATGGCGCTGTGACCAAATACAAAAGATGACAATCATGTTTTCCATATTTACACTGGTGTCTAAAAGTATGAGAGCACTTGTGAAAATGCTTTTGGCATTCTTTTTCAGTTTAACACAAAGGCTTTCATTACAAGTTATATTATTAGCAACAACTTGAAAAAAGTAGAATCTTAAAACTATTTGCATGAATTTCAGAATTTCTTTTGTATTTGGTTTGTTCCCTTTTCCTGTAATGACAATGTGCACTCAAGCTGGCATGGACTCCACAAGTTTGTGTAAAACTTGATGATCCATGTTATCAAATCCTTCGGCGCCTGAACACGGGCTTCAGCGGAATGGAAATATGACCTTGTGTTAATATGGTCAAGTAGTGACCTAGAAAATGTGCAATATCATCCATCCATCCATCATCTATACCGCTTATCCTACTGGGTCGCAGGGAACCTGGAGCCTATCCCAGGGAGCATCGGACACAAGTCAGGGTACACCCTGGATGAATATTGAATATTCACGATGTTGCTCATTTCCTTTATTTTGTCTTAGACTCTTATATATGTTTCACAGATGAGATGAGGTTTTATTCTATTTTGGTCTCAAGTGTCAACAAAACATTTTTCCATTAGCCTTCTGATTTGTCCACATGATTGTTAGCAAGCTGCAGAAGAGCAGTAATGCTCAGTTTGGAGATCAGTGGTTTTCTCCTTGCAACCCTGCCATGCACACCATTGTTGTACAGTTTTCTCCTGATGGTGGACTCATAAACATTAACAATAATCAATGTGAGAGAGGCTTTTAGTTGCTTGGACGTTTCCCCGGGTTCCTCTGTAACATCGTGGACTATTACGTGTCTTGCTCTTGGAGCTATTTTTCTGATCACTCCTGGAAGGGTAATAATGGTCTTGAATTTCCTCCATTTGTATACAATTTATGTGACTGTGGATTGGTGGAGTCCAAACTCTTTAGAGATGGGTTTGTAACCTTTTCCAGCCTGATTCAATTAAATTCAATTTAGTTTTATTTGTATAGTGCTTTTCACAAAGGACATTGTCACAAAGCAGCTTTACAGAAATATATAAATTTCAGATCTAAAATTTAAATTGATGAATTTATCCCTAATGAGCAAGCCAGAGGTTACAGTGGCAAGGAAAAACTCCCTGAGATGATATGAGGAAGAAACCTTGAGAGGAACCACACTGAAAAAGATTTTTCCACATGATTACCCTATCTGTGTGACACCGGATAGTGTAATTATAAATAATTCCCTTCTATAACTGTGTACTATACGATAAAACAGAGTGTAAACTGTGTAATCAGGAAATTCACCACAGATCTCAACATGAAGTCCATTCTGCTGAAATCATGAACTGTCCATCGATGGAGATCCTAGCACAAAGTCTGTTTGTGAAATTATAATCCAAAACCGCTACTGCAACCGCAGTCCCAAAACACCGCACCAGAACTGTCCACATCAATTGCAGTTCAATGCAATCTCCAATCTGGATTTAAACTGAGAAAGTGTGTCTGAACTCTCAGTGGAAATTTGTAAAGATTTCAAAAAATTTTTTTCATGTTGTCATTATGGGATATTGTTTGTAGAATTTTGAGGAAAATTATGAAATTAATCCATTTTGGAATAAGGCTGTAAGATAACAAAATGTGGGAAAAGGTAAGCGCTGTGAATACTTTCCAGATGCACTGTATGTATATTGTGAAGATCGAACTTGGAGAGATCCCTGTTCTTTAAAAAAAAAGGGCACTCAATCACTTCGGATCATCACACTGATTGAAAACACCTGACTCTAATTTTACCTTCAACTTAAACTTCTAGTCCTAGAGGTTCATTTACTTTTGCCATTTACAGATTCTCAATAAATAAATGACCAAGAATAATATTATTCTCTCATTTGTTTAATTGGATTCTCTTTGTCTACTTTTAGAAAACCTTACAAAGGTAGACAAACTTCCAAGCACCACTTTGTGTGTATGAATATATATAGTATCTCACAAAAGTAAGTACACCCCTCACATTTTTGTAAATATTTGATGATATATTTTCATGTGACAACACTGAAGAAATGACACTTTGCTACAATGTAAAGTAGTGAGTGTACAGCTTGTGTAACAGTGTAAATTTGCTGTCCCCTCAAAATAACTCAACACACAGACATTAATGGCTAAACCGCTGGCAACAAAAGTGAGTACACCCCTAAGTGAAAATGTCCAAATTGGGCCCAAAGTGTCAATATTTTGTGTGGCCACCATTATTTTCCAGCACTGCCTTAACCCTCTTGGGCATGGAGTTCATCAGAGCTTCACAGGTTGCCACTGGAGTCCTCTTCCACTCCTCTATGATGACATGACGGAGCTGGTGGATGATAGAGACCTTGTGCTCCTCCACCTTCCATTTGAGGATGCCCCACAGATGCTCAATAGGGTTTAGGTCTGGAGACTACAGTCAAAAATGTGAGGGGCATACTAACTTTTGTGAGATACTAAATGTGTGTGTATATACACACACACACACACACACACACACACACACACACACACACACACACACACACACACAGTGGGAGTGACTGATAGTTAATCCATAAGGGAACATTTTAATTTTAATTTCTTTAATTTAGTTTGTTTAACAGACTTATTCCATTTAATATTACACCTGTTCCACTGTGCTGTGAAGCTACACAAGAACAGTGTAACTGAATGTGCTGTAGTTTCTGCTTAGCTTGATGATGAAATAATGAACCAGATGGACAAAGAGGATGTAATGTCTGGTTTTATTATACCTGTATAACAGTAGACCAGCTGTGGTTGTGTGGTTTATTTGCTTACAGCAATTGTTTTCAGGAATACATGACAGAGATTTGACAATTGAGTTAGAAATAAACAATACGTTTTTTGAAAGCAAATATACCGCACTTTGTAGGAACACAATCTGTCACCATTTTATTTAAACAGGGAATGTAGCAGACCTCAGCTCAGTAATACTACACATACCTGGTAATAAAATAAAATACTACACTGGTAATAAAAAAAGGTCAAACATTTGTATTTTTTTATTTGTTTCAACAACCACTCAACAAATGTTATATATATGTTACAACAAGGGTTAGGAGGGTTACATTAAAATGTTACAGTTACAAATCACTTCATAAAAAATGTAATCGGGAATGTAATCCAAGCATCACAATATGAAAGTAATGTAATCTGATTATGTCTGGATTATTTGAAGTTCACATATGTAAAATAAAATCAAGAGAAAAGAAATATGATCTAAAATAATTTTATTTAGAGTTCATTTTAGAGCTTAAAATCATGTTCAGTGTTTGGATTTGTTTTAAATAAATAAATAAATAAAAGATCACTGCTCCTTGTGTTAATTTCTAAATCAACTTCCTACAAAATGTATTGATTGAATACTGATAGTTTTCCATTTTTTTTTTACTTTGTATTTTGATGTAACTGTAATGGATTACAGTTACCAGTTTTTTGTATCCTGCTTAAGTCATTACATGTATTTAGTTACTCCCCAAACCTGGTTACAACTGCAGGTTGTTGCTTTTCACACACAAAGCTAATTTTGGGCGGCTGTGGCTCAGTCGGTAGAGCGGGTTGTCCACTAATCCACCAACCGTGGGGCGGTTCGAATCCCGGCCCGGGTGACTCCACATGCCGAAGTGTCCTTGGGCAAGACACTGAACCCTAAGTTGCCCCCAATGGCAAGCTGGCAGCTCTGCTACCATTGGTGTGTGAATGTGATCTCATTAGTAAGTTGCTTGTAAATGTAAAAATGATATTTCTGTAAAGCTGCTTTGAGACAATGTACCATTGTAAAAAAGCGCTATACAAATTGATTATTATTATTATTATTATTTTACAAATGGATCACACACAAGGATTTATCCAATGTTAGCTAGCTGGCTTTGTTGGGGATACATTTTTACAGCTAGTTGTGGGTTCCCTTTCGAAGAGCTCAACGCTGTGGGAAGTGCCCTCACTTGTGACCGGGTATCCGAAGCTTGTGTAACATCATGCCTATTTATAGGCCTGCCGTGATCAGGTGATCAGGTGGCGTGGCAATTAAGCACGTCGCGCTATATAAAAATGGCACCTGTGAACCCTGCCGTCAGCCGAGACTGCATGTTGGTCATTTTTGTGAAGTTCACAAAAAGATTCTTTATTTCCTCTATATATTTTCAAAAAAAGAAAGAAAAATTGCTTACTTTTCTGTCCCTTTAAAAAAAAGATAAGAAAAAAAGAATGAGCAAGAGAGAATTCAGGAAGTGTTGCGTCTTGCTCCTATTTCATCACAGGGGGGAGGACACACTATCTGTTTGAAGTGTCTAGGGTTAGAGTCACTCCTTACAATCAGGCAGCTCCACTCGCGGCTTGCGCTCTTCTCAGCAAAAGAGAGTTGGGTTTCAGAGCCTCGAAGTTCTAGGCCAGCCGCTGCCAAGGCAGCGAACAAGCTCAGGGATCCCATATGGATATGGAAGAGGAGACAGAGACGAGCTCTGTTTTCCAGGTTTGGCTCTCCACCAGACTCCACCGACTCCTCTTTCAGCTATGGAAAGCCAAAACATCCTCTCTGACACCGAGGAGCTAGTAGGGGGTGCCATTGCACCAAAAAACAGAGCGCAGATCTCAGGCATATAAAGAGCCACTTGAAATGATTACTAGGGCAGTTGAAAAACTAAATCTAGACTGGCCCGGGGAAGATAAAGTGGCTCATAGCAGGCTGGATGAGCGCTTCTTCTCCTGTGAAAATAAATCTCCCTCACACTGCAGAGAACTTCCCTTTTTTCCAGAAGTGCAAGATTAAATATCACGCTTCTGGGAAAAACCATACACCAGCTGTGTTTAGAACCCCACCCCATCTGATTTGGCTATCGTGGGGAATGAACAGCACGGCTATTTAGCTATGCCAAAGGTAGAGGAGGCACTTTTTATAATTAAGGGTGGTAATTTAGGGTGGGCCGGCTTTGCCTATGCAGAAGATGGTTTTGCATGTGGGTCACTGTATACAAAGGCCTACCAAGCAGATCTGCTGAGTGAGCTCAACTCTGGGGAGGGAATTGGGCCTGAGGCAGTGTTATAGCTGTGCCACTCCACAGATTTGTCTCTCTGGGCGACCAAGCAAACGGCCCGTCATATCGCCATTCAATGGGTAGTGGCACGGTTAATGCCATTGCCGACAGGTTTTGCGAAGCAAAACAGCAAACGCTGACTTCCAACCAGTTCCTTCCCCGTCGTGTTGAGTTCACCTGGGCATCCATGAGTAGAGCCCGGACCAGAGCTAGTGCGAGGGAGAAACAGAAGGCAAGTGGGGTGGTCCGCCGCCCCACACGGAGAACCAGGGGGATTGGGTGGCCATAGTCGCAGCCTGCTAATAGGACTGATCTGAGAATAATCATAAACACCAAGCAGACAAAGAAGGAGCTGTCCTGATGGGCCACGGAGGGATGAGGTTGTTAGCTCCCAGCAGATAGCCCCCAGTGCTACTGTAGGGCTACTGTAGGGCCTCCACTAGCCAAGGCCGTCCCAAGTTTTCAGTATTCTCTGGCCAGCGAGCTGTCACAGGGCAATGAAAATCTTATGCTTTTCCTCCAACAGAATGTGTCAAAATTAGCATCGCTAAAAGACCATCTGGCATCGTGGAAACTACTGCCAAATGTGTCTCCATGGGTTCTGTCTACCGTAGAAATGGGTTACAGGGACCAGTTCAGGGCTCAACCCCCCCCCCCCCCCAAGTTCAGAGGTGGGCACAACACTGTAGTCAGCACAGAGCAGAGCCCCACATTAGCGCAGAAAGTAAGATCTCTGTTGGAAAAAGGTGCCATGTAACATGTACCACGTTCCATGAGAGATGAAGGTTTTTACAGCCGTTATTTCTTGGGAGTATGCGGCCAATTTTAGATCTGCCTCATCTGAAACGTACACTTCGGACATACAGGTTCAAGATGCTGACGCTCAAACTTATTGTGCCACAGATTCAGTTTGAGGACTGGTTTGTGACGATAGAGCTAACAGACGCATATTTTCACATAGGAATATCACCCAGTTACAGGAAGTACCTGAGGTTCGCGTTTGGAGGCAACACAAACCAATATCGGGTTCTTCCCTTCACAAGGTGCATGGATGCTGCTCTGGCTCCCTTGCGACTCCATTACTCCATTACCGATTAGTTAATTACATTTATGGCTTTTAGCAGACGCCTTTATCCAGAACGACTTACATTTATCTCATTAATACAACTGAGCAATTGAGGATTAAGGGCCTTGCCCAAGGGCCCAGTAGTGGTAGCATGGCAGTGCTGGGGCTGACCTTCTGATCAGTAATCCAGAGCCTTTAACCACTGAGCCACCACTGCCCCATAATTTTAGCACAATCCAGGGAACTGGCACTTCAACATCGAGATGTTGTTCTTGCCCACATGAGGAGCTTGGGGCTCAGGTTGAACCTTAAGAAAAGTATGCTTTCTCCAGTGCAGAGGACAACTTTTCTAGGGATTATATGGGATTCTACTACAATGAGAGTGTTTCTATCCTCAACACGTGTAGAGTAAATCCTATTAACATTGACCAAGATAAAGCTGGGTCTGGGCATCCCCACCAGTCTCCAGTCACCAGTTGGAGGCATCCATGGTTTCTTGCCTCGGGTCACACTCTAGGGATGTCTCCTTATCACAAGATGGTAATGACAGATGTCTCCCTCACGGGCAAACTCTTAGATGGCTGTCCAGCTTGCGGTCTTTGAAGCGGCCCTCATCTGGAGTGGCATATAAATCGCCTAGAGATGCACTGAAGTTCTTTCTTCCTCAATTAAGAGGTCACCATTTGTTAGTTGTGACAGACAATACAGTGGTGGTCTCATATATCAACCCCCAGAGAGGGTTACGTTCATGCCCCCTTCTCAGGCAGGCACAACTAATTCTTCTCTAGGCAGAGGGAAGGTTCTTGTCAGTGTGTGCAATGTACATTCCGGGCAGCTGGAATGTGGGGGGCAGACAACCTGTCGAGGCTGAGGCCCGGGGATGGGAGGCTCCATCCTAGAGTGGTGGAGTCCATATGGCGGAGGTTCGGCCATGCCGAAGTGGATGTGTTCGCTTCTAAGGAGACAACACGCTGCCCACTGTGGTTTGCCCTCACTCCTCCTGCACCATTAGGTCTGTACACCATGGTGCACATGTGGCTGAGGTCACATCTATATGCTTTTCCCCTGATCACTCTGCTCCCACAAGTTCTAGCGAGAGTTCGACTAGACCATCTACATCTGCTGCTTGTAGCACCTTATTGGCCAGCTTGAATATGATTCTTAGAGATAATATCCCTGCTAGATGGCACTCCTTGGGAGATTCCTATTTGCAGGGATCTACTGTCTGAAGCCGGAGGGATGATTTATCACACATGGACAGAACTATGGAAACTGTGGGTCTGGCCCCTGAGGGACACCAGTAGATTCTGGTCTCACAACTGAGGTTGTGGAGACCATGTTGAACGCTATAGCACAATCCACGAGGAAATTGTATGCGCTCAAGTGGCAACTTTTTGTCTTGTGGTGTGAGGAACATCAGCTAGACCCAAGGAACTGTGTAATAGGGCGGCTGTGGCTCAGTCGGTAGAGCGGGTTGTCCACTAATCCACTAATCGTGGGGTTGGCGGTTCGAATCCCGGCCCGGGTGATCCCATGCCGAAGTGTCCTTGGGCAAGACACTGAACCCTAAGTTGCCCCCAATTGCAAGCTAGCACCTTGCATGGCAGCTCTGCTACCATTGGTGTGTGAATGTGCTCTCATTAGTAAGTTGCTTGTAAATGTAAAAATGATATTTCTGTAAAGCTGCTTTGAGACAATGTACCATTGTAAAAAAGCGCTATACAAATTGATAAATTATTATTATTAATTAATAGCTAGGGTTGGCACAGCGGGGTAGACTCCTTCTACAATCCCTCTGTGGTGCAACATCCTCTAACTTCGATGTGATGGGCCTCAGGCAGGTAAGACCAATCTGCAGACCATGCAGACCTTCCTGGGACCTTTCTGTGGCTCCGGATGGTCTGTCAGGTGTCCCATTTGAGCCCTTAGAATCAGCCTCTGAGAAGCTTCTATGTCTAAAGGTAGCTCTTCTGCTGGCCCTGACATTTCTCAAGTGAGTAGGAGATCTACAGTACAAGCTCTCTCTGTTGCCCTTTCCTGCCTTGACTTTAACCCTGGATTAGTCAAGGCCTTCCTGTATCCTAGGTCGTATTATATTCCTAAAGTGCCTACATCTGCTGCCCAGCCAGTAGTGTTGCAGGCTTTCTGCCCTCCTCCGTTCTTCACACTGGAACAAAAGAAATTGCACCGACTGTGTCCAGTAAGGGCTCTCTGTACTTACATCCACTGCTCCAGTCAGTGGCATAAGTCGGAGCAGCTACTGATCTGCTTTGCCGGTGAGAGTAGAGGTGATGCTGTGTCAAAGCAGCGCATCTCTAATTAGATAGTGGAAGTAATCTCTATCGCTTATGAGGCACGTGGTCTCGCTATGCCTCTGGGCATGATGGCTTAGTCCACTAGGGGGATCGCTTCCTCAAAGGCTTTGTCCAAAGGGGTATCTTTACAGGATGTGTGTGCTGTGGCGGGGTGTTGTACGCCGCACACATTCATTCGCTATTACAGCCTGGATATACATTCTGCCCTGGGCTTGAGTGTCTTGCAGTAACCCTCAGGCTTGGATCTTTTTGAACAGGCTGTACCCTCAGTGTGACGGATTGGGTATTCTCGTTCCCACAGCGTTGAGCTCAAGCAGCATGGAGTTCCCTATGAAAGAGAATGTCTGGGTTACTGTTACAACCCACTATCTTGGGATGGGAAGTTTTTGTGTGCTGTGACATATTTTGTGTGCAGGTCCAAACTCCCTTCCAGACTTTCCAGCATGCCCTAGCCTGCCTTGCTCCTGCCTCCAAGGATGACCTCACAGATTGGTAGATATATTTAAAGAGGAAGACGGAGTGAGAAGGGGTGGGATGTTGGAGGTGGTTTCATGTGTTTGGAGATTGTGTTTAGAGAGTGTGTTTGGTTATATGCTGTTTTCTGACTGCTGTTTTGGTATTTGATTTTGCCTGGTTTTTGACTTCGAGTTTGATTGTCCCTGTATTGGTTATT
>JAFFST010053269.1:18251-40059 GCA_022414735.1 Noturus placidus
TCATATGTAATTAAATCACATGTACATGAATCATAAGTAAATTAATCAAATGTAAACTTTCCTGGGTTGGTGGGGTGGGAGGGGCTGTTATCGGGGTAAAAAATGTTGATTCTGTATTGATATATATTTGTTGTACTCTGAAAAGTGTATGAGAATCAATAAAAATTGTTATGAAAAAAAAAATAAAAAAAAAATAACAATGTTTGGACATTTAGACTTTGTTATTTTCAAATGATATAAATTAAACTTTAAAGAAGATTTTTATAAATACATTTTGGTTGAATCTATGACAATATCTAAACTGGTTGATATGATAGTACATCAATCTATTGTTCTATTAAAATCATTGTTAGTTACATTGTCTTTGTTTCATTTATAGATTAACAAAATTGCCAGAAAACCAGATTTTATTTTATTTATCCTAGTAACTTTGACATTACTTTAAAGAAGGAAAGAAAGAAAGAATACTGCAAACATTGTACAAGTTTGCAACATTCTCCAACATCCTTTCCAAGGTTGCTGGAGTTGATATTACATTTCCATTGTGAAGTTGCAATAGATATGAACAATAATAAACAGAAAAAAAAAATCTATTTTTTCAGGTATTTACAAGGTGAACAGTTAGATCTGGAAAATAGTGAAAGAGAAGACATTTGGGAAGCACACAATAAAGAGCTTTGTGTCAGGAGGGTTTGTAATTGGTGTCTTCTTTAGTTGTTGTTCTCTGACAGTTGCTGGCGTGATTCTAAACATGAGTGTCTCTCAGACTGCTATTCCAAAAAAAAAAACACATCCCAACATTAGTTGTTTAATTATGAAATTGCCATTTTTGTCCTGTACTATCCAGGAGGGAGACAGTTCTTAATCTACTTTTTGGATTTATTTTTACTGAACATCAAATCCAAGCCAGTGTGCATGTGTGGCTCTTGTAGTTATCAAACTTGGATGAAAACAATCATAGTGTTCTCAGAAATGCAAATCTCCATTTTGGTCAAGTTCAAACCCTTTGCTTCAAGCAGGATCTTTTGTAACCATTACCAATCTACAAAGGAGCACAACACTTCCTTCACTGAAGTTTACATAGAAAAATTTAAAATATTCAAAGGAAAGTATGTGATAACTATTATGTGATGACTAACATGACTCAAAATTGCAATAAACTGTATTTTTATTATTTTTTATTTATTCTTATTTTTCTATCATGTATATAACAGCACTGAGTATATTAGAATGAGCAAGTAGTTAGTCAGTAATTTTCAAATTACACTTGCATGGCATGGACTATGACAGACGTATCATGCTGCATGCTAAGTATCAATCTAACTGGCAGCTTATACTCCTACAAACAAGGTGCTCTGGCATCTAATATTAATCATAGTTTGTGTTATAAACAGTAGTGCTGTTTCATCTCTGTACACCTCCAAAGCAAAGCGGTGCACATTAAGGCATGAAAATAACTGAGACCAGATGCTGTAATCTCTCCAGAAAAATTGTCATGGTTTATAAGTACCATAAGATTTACAAATTTGTAGGAGCACAATCCCATGAGGTTGATTTGAAATGCATTGTGTTCAGCTTATTATTAACTATTTATCTTTTATTGCTGAAGTTATTGCCTTTAAAATATCTTTCTCGCGCATTCACTACTATTAACAAATCATAGCACTAAGATCACATTTTACACAATATACTGTACTTACTTTCTGTGTAATGGTAAAATCAATTCAATAGCAGAATTATCAAACAACACTGCTCTCTTTCAGGGCAACAGCAATATGATGGTGCAAGGACAACAACCTCATCCTCATCACATCAAAAACTAAGGAACTGATTGCAGACTTCTGGAAATACCCAGATGATAATAATTTTGTCAGAAATGAAAAGTAACCAATAAGAGTCACAGAACCAAAAGGCACAGATATCAGCAGCTTGCTTAAGTGGAATCTGAACATATCATCAATATCATCATCAACAACACCCAACAGAGACCCTACTTCCTCAGAAAACTGTAAATGTATAGACTAAAGAAGCAGCTGTTGACACAGTTCTACTCTGCAATCACCCAATGCATACTGACCTAATGCATCACTGTCTGGTATGGCAATACTGACTTATGAAAAGAAAGTTAAATGCATTGTGCACAAGGTCTCAAAAACCGACATGATCTCGCATCAGTGCAATTCCTGTAAATCAAATACTTCAAGAAAAGGAATTTAAAAGTCTCCTGATTCCTCCAACCTCAGTCCCTTCCTTCCAGCAGAAGATACAGATTGTTGATAACTGAAAGGAGCTGCTTCAGAAACAGATTTTATTTCTTTATGACATCAGGGACCTCAAGCCATAACTGCCCTTTACTGGTTTCTGCATACTCCTGGTCCCTCATTTATAAATGGTGTGTACACATGAAGCTGTGAGGAAATCATGTGCATTACTTTTTAGTGTAAAGTATGGGATTTATCAAAATGAACTTGCTAAATTACAAACAAATTTGTGGTTATGCACAAATCCCCATAAAGGCCAACATAGTTGGCATGTTAATAAATGCAGCATCTCACTTTGTTGGAGGATATGCCATTTTAAAGAGAGTGGGTTTACAAGGACCAGCTGATTTTAGCTGAAAACTCAGTGACTTATCAGCAGATCCTGATTTCTAAAATCATTTCTGAAAAATCTGTGCCCTCAGCTGGGCTCTAACTGTGATGGACTGGTGTCCCATCTGTTGTGGATTCTCCCACCTTGTGCCATGTTGCTAGGGTGAACTCCAGATCTGCCATGACCCTGACCAGGCTGGAGTGGTTGTTGAAGGTGAGTGAGTGAGTTGGGCTGTAACTGTGATACACTACTGTATATAGCACAGGTTGAACTGGCAGGTAATGTGTGATGATTCTCACCCGTGTCTTATTAATACCACTCTACTTATGTGTGTTTCTTTGTGCATGCAGTGACTGACATAAGCAGAGCGAGAAAGAGAGAAATAGAAAGGGAGGCAGAGCTGGCATAGTGTAAAACGCACGTGCACATACAGCATGAACTGGAACTTTGAACTTTAAAGGGGTAAAAGCTGTTAGCTAGTGATGGCTACTTTTCTGCTAGTCTGTACTGTTTGGTTGAGTTTTTGAAAGTGCCCTGAAAGAAATTCCCCAAGCTTTCCATGTCTTCATCCACACCATATACACCGGATTCTACAGTGAGTCTTCCCCAAACTTTTGCCACAATGTTGGAAGCAAATAATTGTGTAGAATGTCTTTGTATGCTGTAGTATTAAGATTTCCCTTTACTAGAACTAAGGGGCCCAAACTTGTTTCAGCATGACAATGACAATGTGAGGTTAATAAAGACATGGTTTACCAAAGTTTGCCCGTACCTGTGCCTGGGTGATCTGCCACTCAACATCAGTACCTGACCTCAGAAATGTTCTAAAATTTAGTAGAAAGCCTTCCCAGAAGAGTGGAGGTTATTTTGAACAGCAAAAGGAGACTAAATCTGGCATAAGATGTTCAACGAGTACATACGGGTGTGCTTGATCAGGTGTAAACAAACTTTTGGCCGTCTAGTATATTTGTGCTACCTGTGCAAGTCCAAGTACGTTGCACATGCAAAGTACAATGCACTTTGGCACATGCACTTGCACTTTGCATATGATTTTTGGTTGCAAGCACTTTTCAGAAAAAAAAAACTGGTGGTGTATTTCCCAATCATCATATATTAGGAGTATCCCTGCAGTATCGGATACCATAATTCCTCATGGTCTGACCTATAGCCACTTCCTTTTCCCCAATGGCAAAGGCACATAAAGTCTCACACCCACCCAGGCCATCCCATACACCCACAACAACTTTTGAGACCACTGGTCAACTACTGTAATGCACACTCTTTGGCCAATTTAACCCCTGTGCTCATTCATGCAAATGTATAATCAGCCCATGCATAGGCCTCAATATCATGTGGCCTCAGGCCAAGCTTCAGTTAATGTTAAAATCACACAGCAAAATAGAGAAGGACATAATGCTGTATATATAGTCATTATATATTAACATAATGACTGACTGTTTCCACATTGTTGAAAATCATATTAGGATGATTACTATCAGCTAACTATCAGTGTAAAATATTTGAAACATGACATTTCACCACATGAAAGCATGACAAAAGTATGTATAATTCTTTCTGGTTATTTTACCTGTACCGCACATTTCACTTCTGGCTTCCTCTGTTCCAGAACTGAAACTCACTCCATGGTGTCCACCTTACTTGGAGGGGAAAAAAAAATTAAGAGGATCAAAAAGTTTTCAGTCTCAGAAATGGGTGGGCATAGTAATAATGATTTTCTAATTAACCCAAATATATCTAAAACACTATCAAATCATGGCATTTCTTTATTTCAAGATTACCATATTAATATTAAAATATTGAGGTTTCCTGATGACAAATATCTTAATAAGACATTATTTATTTTCTGTATGCCCTGTACCTGTAATCTCACTTCCAGTTCTTGTCTGATCATGAAATGTAGGCTTTCCATCTTAAATTGTGGTTAATGCAGACTAATTGCATAACCAGTCCCTCCAGGATTTTGCATTTTGTCCTTTGCAGAAATTAAAGCAAAATCAAGCAAACTTCACAATATTCAGAGAAACTTGCAATTTTTAAAAAATACTGCAGATTACTGCAAATTTGGGCCAAAATGTGCTATGTGATATCAACACAACATATATTCAACCAAAGCCTTCTTTGATTCATGTATGTTGAACTTGAGTACAGAAAAAAGGTCTCATTTACAAACAAAAATTACTGCAAAATGCAAAGCAAAAGATCATCTGATTTTTTTCTAATCTTCAACTGTGCAGTTGATCACCATGATCACCTCAGATTCCTGCTCTTGGCTGACAGGAGTGGATCCCAGTGTGGTCTTCTGGTGTTGTAGACCATCCAACTCAATGTTTGATGTTTTGTGCATGCTGAGATTCTTTTTTTTTTGGCATTAAGCCCTCTCCTGGCTTAGGCCTCACAATCAGTTTGTAGTTGTAAACAGGTAAATGGTGCTTATATAGTGCTTTTATCCAAAGCGCTTTACACTGTGTCTCATTCACCCATTCACACACACCCACCCACCAATGGTAGCAGAGCTGCCATGCATCGGGGGCAACTTAGGGTTCAGTGTCTTGCCCAAGGACACTTCGGCATGTGGAGTCATGTGGGTCAGGAATCGAACCGCCAACCCTACGATTAGTGGACAACCCACTCTACCGACTGAGCCACAGCCACACCAGGTGACTTCAGGTGACATCTCTATGAATACTGAGGTAAAGTTTAGTGTTCTGCAAGGTTCTGTTTTAGGCCCACTGCTTTTTTAATATATGCTGGGAAGATTATTCATAAAAATTAAATTAGCTACTACTGTTATGCTAATGACACACAGCTGTATGTTTCAGCAAAGCCAAATGACAGACACCAACTTAATAAAGTTGAGGAATGTGTAAAGAACATTAGACACTGGATACTTGTTAACTTCCTCTTACTTAATTCAGGAAAGACAGAATTACGTATACTAGGACCACATGCAGCTAGAAGTAAGCTTTCAGATTACATAGTACCTCTGGACAGACCTTGGTGTGATTATTGACTCCAGTCTTTCATTTGATGGTCATGTAGATAATACTACTAGGGTAGCCTTCTTTCACTTCAGAAATATTGCTACGATAAGAAATGTAATGTCACTACATGATGCAGAAAAAAAAATAGTTGGTTTTTATTGTGTTTATTGTGATGCCTTGCTGTCTCAATGTTCCAGCAGGTGCATACTGTAAACAAACTCCAGTTAGTCCAGAATGCAGCTGCAAGAGTCTTTACTAGAACCAGAATATATGACCACATCACCCCTATCTTATCCACACCACATTGGTTTCCAGTAAAACTTTGCATTGCCCTATAAAGCACTGGATAATCTCGCACCACAGTACCTGTGAAAACTTTTGGTCTTTTATGCCACGCCTACTTTGATCAAAAGGTGCAGGCTATTTGTTGGTACCTTGAGTAGCAAAGGCTACAGCAGGGGGAAGAGCTTTATCTTACAAAGCCCCACAGTTATGGAACAGCCTTCCAATTAGTGTCCGGGACTCAGACACTGTCTCAGTGTTTAAGTCCAGGTTGAAAACACATTTGTTTATTCAAGCTTTTTGTGAATAGCTTTTTTTCTTAGGTAAAGGAGAAGATCTAGAGGGCTCACAGGCATGGAATGTTGTAGTGAACTGGAATATTTGGAAGCTGTCCCCCCACGTTCACGCATTCACCCATGTTTGTTTATGATGGAGTGGATGGCTGCCTTATGTACCAGGGCAACCTCATGTCTGTGTTACTTTATGGCTCTACCCTTTAGTTAGGCTGTCATAGCTAGTCTTTCCAGAGTCCCTGCTTGCACTCACCCAAAGTACCTTGTCCTTAACCATTTTTGAACAAAAAGCATACCTAATTATCGCTCCCACTCTTTCCCTCTCTGGCCCGTTCTCTTTCTGTCAAGCTACATGTGATACTCCTGAGATACTAGTAAACCTGACCCCTTCTGTACTCCAGAACTGCTTGATCCATCCTGATGCCCTACTTCTGGCTGGAGTTCTCATCAACTGGAAGTCACATGTTGCTGCTGAGTTTGGCCCCACACAGATTACAATTGCCATAAACAGGTTTGCACTCAAATCTCCAGAAGTGAACTTTGGAGATGTTCAACAAAACAGACTTGATATAAAAACTAATGAATTTTCCTGGTTACACAATTGTACTATTTGACCATGTAGTATTAGCTACAATATCCATTGTTACCCAGATGAGGATGGGCTCCCTTTTGAGTCTGATTCTTCTCAAGGTTTCTTCCTCATATTGTCTCAGGGAGTTTTTCTTGCCACAATCCCCTCTGGCTGGTCATTAGGGATACAATCATACATTTAAAAATTAAAACAATAATTTATATATTTCTGTAAAGCTGCTTTGGGACATTGTCCATTGTTAAGAGCGCTATACAAATAAAACTGAACTGAATCGAATTTTCTCCAAGCCACGGATGTAAAGAGAAATTATTTGAGTTACTATATCTTTCCTTGCAATTCAAACCAATCTGGCAATTCCTCTGACCTCTCTAATCAATAATGAGTTTCTGCCCACATAACTTTCACTCACTCAATGTTTTTTGTACCATTCTGTGTAAACTAGAGCTAGATATTGTTTTGTGTGAAAATCCCAAGAGATCAGCAGTTTCTGAAATACTCAAATCATCCCCTCTTGTACGAACAACCATGCCACAATCAAAGATTTCACACTTTTTCTTCATTCTGATGTTTGATCTGAACATCACCTGCAGCACTTATCCTAGATCTGCATGATTATTTTTATTTTTTTGCATTGTACTGCTATGACATGCTTGGCTGATAATTGCATGTATGTGCAGTGTAGCTGTTCCTTATAAAGTGGACAGTGAGTGTAGATATACTGAAGTAACGAAAACGAATGAGCTGACCGTGGAGGAGAAATCACAACGGTAACAAAAGCACACAGACAACTGAACAACACTTGCTAAACTTGGAAGTGTTCATAAAGCCCCTTCTTGAAATGTTGTAATATCTGTGTAGACTACATTTCATCACTCAATCAACCAATAAAATTTACCTATATGCAAGCCTTTTACTGATGATCCAAATCAAACCAGCAAACATGTAGTCTGTAATCAGACAGGTGTCAAATGGTCAGACAAGCAGAGCACCAAAGTGCAACCAAAAATTTTAATTGGGGCAGAAGCAAGACGTTAAACAGGAAAGGCAAACATAGAAAACAATGCTCAAAAATGCAGACAGGAATGGCAAAACCATGCAATTAATATTAGTAAGTGAGCTGGTATATACTGTATACACACACTGAACTGAATGAGGGTTTGACAGGAAACAGTTAATAATCAGGAGTGGGAGTGATGCATTGTGTAGACTGGAATTGTGGGTTCCTGGACTGGCCATGGATTGAGATGTGACATTGTAATCTAACATACCGTACTGCATGTTGAAAACACAAAATATGACAGTCCCATTTTTAGCAGAATCACAAACATATTGAAATTAGATATAGAAGATTAAGGGCCAAGTATAACACATTACTCCCAAAATGTAAAAACTGGATACAGCTGATAGAGTAGAGAATGGCAAAATGCAGTGTGTCATGTAAAGAAGAAAGTGTAAAACCCCAAGGACTATCTCCCTTTTCCATGAATTGTTTTGGAACTCTTAACACTGTATTTGTATTACAATGCACACACTGTTCCTATGAAGGGAAGAAAAATGAGTCAGGAAAAAAAAACAAAACAAAAAAAAAAATTCCTGATATATAATGTACAATATCTCTCCATAGCGAATACTTCTGGAGTCAGACACACAGGTGCCCCTGCTCCATAATTCATGTGACTTTCAATCCTCACACTGGCCTGATTTCCTGTGAAGCCTCATCTGCTGAAATTGGTCCACTGTTTTCTGATTGCTACTCTTGCTCACCCACACATGGTTAATTTGTGTCGTGAATTTGGCCACAAAGTAAAGAACTGTGTCATTGGGATATTCAAGAAGACCACTAATGGTGAGACTGTCAAGTATAGAACTGGACAAATCGATTCAAGAAGATCAAGACTTTGGTAGCCAAGTCAAGACTGAGGCGATAAGCCTTAAGTGGCTGGAAATATTCTAATCTGTCCTTTTAAGGTTAGTAACTCCATGTTTTTTTTCTCTTCTTCAATTTTCTCACCCCAAATTAGTCTTGCCAATAGTCAAAGGCTAGCTAACTCCCCCGATCACATGACAACTAGAAACTGGGGAAAGTGAGGCAAACACATGCTTCCTCTAAGACATAACCAATTTTGCTCTTTTGACTTCTGTCAATAGATGAAATTGAATATTGAATTTGTGTAAAATTAACTTATGCCAATGCAGCATATAAATCTTAGTGGTTAAAAGGTGTAGTTAAAAGGTTTTACTTACCACTTCACAGTGCATGAGCAGTTGTGTGTACAATTGCAGCACAGTGATGCAGTAATGTTTGTGAATATGCTGTGGAAAAAGTATTTGCATATTGAAGAACACAGGCAGTAATGATTGAATGAATGAATGAATGAATGAATCCATGAATGCCTTTATTGTCATTATACACATGTACAATGAAATTAGGAGCCACTCCCTTTTTCCGTGACAACATGTACATAAAAAGAAATAGAAATAAAAAAATAAATAAAATAAAAATAAAACAAAAATAAAATAGAATAAATATCAATATACAACACGGAATAGGATAGATAAAAATAAATAAAATAAATAATGCCCAGGCGGGGACTATAAAAATTCCACAGTTTTGAGACACTACGTACCTATAGAGAAATCAGTACATGTGTTTGTTTAGAGTGGTTATGACTTTTGGGAGGAAACTATTCTTGAGTCTAATCGTCCTTGTTCTGATGCATCTGTAGCGTCTCCCTGAGGGCAGTAGATTAAACAGTACAGAGCCAGGGTGAAAACTGTCCTTAACAATGTTTTTTCCTCTGCTGAGGCAATGGGAGGTGTAAATATCCATGAAGGAGGGGATAGGGCAGCCAATGATCTTCTGTGCTGCTCTTATTACTCTCTGAAGCCTCTCCCTGTCTGCTATGGTGCAGCTTCCATACCATACCATAATGCAGTAGGTCAGCAGACTCTTGACGGACGAGCCGTAGAAGGTCAGCAGCAGATTGGAGTTCAAATTGTAAAATGAATGCTGTATTAATATTAATCAATTTGTATAGCGCTTTTTACAATGGACATTGTCTCAAAGCAGCTTTACAGAAATAACATTTTACATTTACAAGGCGACTTACAAATGAGAGCACACCAACACCCCAATGGTAGCAGAGCTGCCATGCAAGGTGCTAGCTTGCCATTGGGGGCAACTAAGGGTTCAGTGTCTTGCCCAAGGACACTTCGGCATGGGATCACCCGGGCCAGGATTCGAACTGCCAACCCCACGATTAGTGGGCAACCCGCTCTACCGACTGAGCAACAGTCGCCACTATTACCTGTGTTTAATGTCATTAAACAACGTAGTTAAGCAAGATGGATGTGTGATGATCAAGGTTGAATATGGTTAATGAAAAGTGCAGAAAAGTGTGCAAATGTGGTATTGGTATTGGTAAAGTGTACAATTCTGGTATTACTGCAGTGTTACTGTAGTTTCTTTTGAATTGTCGTGGCATGGAATTTATTTCACTGCATTTGTACTGCAGAGCTAAAACTCCAGGGTTTTTATTTTTTATTGGGTAAAGGTAGCTTTTCAGCTGCTTTCACTGTACAGCTTTATTAATTGTGATGTGGCAGCCTGAAGTTGAATGTCTCAAAGGTTTCATGTACAAATTTTCTGTGGTCCAGATGTAAAAAGCAAAAATGCAAAACAACAAAAAACAAATAAACAAAAAAACAAAAAACTATAAAACATTATCGCACACTTGACAGACATAGCGAAACCATCTGTCCCATTTCAGGCACGACATGCTTTCCCACCTCACAATTACAGGCTCCCATACTCAATCCTGGTGTTGGGTAAATGTGTGTGGTTTTGCATATTCTGCCAATTGGTTTAGGATAATTTGTCCCTAGATATGAATGAGAACAGGCTCCATAATAGTGAAAAAAAAAAAAGCTTTTCACTCACTATGGAGGCTTGCAGTTGGCATGGCTTTCAATTACAACATATCTAAAACCTCAGACAAAAATTATTATAAATATGGAGACCAAATAAAGTTCAAGACCATTAATTCTTGAACCCACGAGTGGATTCAACTCCATTGGGGAACAGATTTTAAGCAACAACAACACTTTAAAATATAGAATATTAAAGACAATACATTGTAATTCCACTACAGTGCTGTATAGTTCAAGGAATATCCAATCGCATATTGTATCTCTATATTTGGAGGAGTAGCACAGTGGTTCAGCAGGCTGGTTCCTCACAGCTCAATCCTAAACTCCAGTAACTGTCTATGTGCAGTTTGTGTGAGTTTTCTCTAGGCTCTCAATTTCCTTCAAACTCTCAAAAAACATGCCAGAACTATTGTTGATTGAGTACTCTAAACTGTCCCTAGGTGCAAATGAGTGTGATTGTGTGAGACTGTATCCATACAGACTGTATTCCATTTTCCTAGGATAAGCTCTGGATCCACCGTGACTCTTACCCTGAGGATAAAGCAATTACTGAAGAGTTGAGCTGAAACCATAAAGATCTGTGCTTTATGCTTCAGCATGATTCATCAGGTAATGTATTGCAAATAAACTTTGCAAGGAAGGTCAAATCACAGAAATTGAAAATGACAACTATTCTCTCTTGTATAATTATTAGTCTTACAAGAATGAAGCAGTGACAAAAATGTCCTTATTACATAAAGGAAGCAAATACAATGAATGAAATTATACTGACTAATCACACTGGGGGCATAGCAAGTCCAATGATGATGCCATTGCTGGCTTTATTTTGAGATTGTTGCAGAAAACAAAACATTTTACCCAATTTATTCAGAAACACTGCAGGTCATTGACTATGACAGTAAAATACTCCATGTGTAGTGTAATCATGATCGTCATCTGATTAGTGTTTCCAGGCTCAGTCTCTCATGATCAGCATAGTGCTTAACACACTGAGAAACATACTACTGTACATTGCGAATCTCTAATGTACACTAATGAACTGCTGAGTGTCAATCGAGTGAACTTTTCTCATCAAATACTGTGATTGTTATTCCATTCTCATTGCTACATTTACACAATACCCTTCACAAAACACCTGATGCTAGTTATTTATTTATTAGTTTAAATTAAATGCTTCTTAAAGAAATTAAACTGGAATCAATGCTCCCTACTCTCATTTCCATAATTTAATGGTGTGTGTGTGTGTGTGTGTGTGTATGTGTGTGTGTGTGTGTGTAAGGGTGAGAATGAGAGTGTTTATGCTGCTGTGTGAACAGAGAGCAATCTTGCACAGAGACTCAACGTCTGCAGAGGCAGACATTGTTCAAGTGAGTTATTGTGTATTAGTGGATGTCTGGCTCTCCAACGTTTCCACTAATATGTTGGTAGGCAGACACCACAGAGTGTCTCAGCAGACACTAAACACACACCATCAATAATTTAGCAGCGATTTCTCATTGGATTCTTAATTTAAACACTATTTCCTTCAATCAGGCAATTTGGGTAAGGCAGAGAGCAGAAAATGCATATAATACTCTGCATATTTATCTCTACATGGCACTAAGCCTTTAATTTGTTAACATATTTACACTATATGGCCAACAGTATATGGACATCTAACCAATCAGACCCATATGTGAACAAAACATTTTAACATCTCATTCCACATTTAGACCTTTGTTGTTATAATAAACTCAGCTCTTCTGGGAAGGCTTTCCACTATATGTTGGAGCATGGCTGTGGGGATTTGTGCTCACTCTCAGTAACATCAATATTAGTGAGGTTCAGCACCAATGTTGGGCAAGACCTGGTGTGCAGTTGCATACAAAGACATTCTAGAGAATTGTGTGCTTTGTGTGAACAGTTTGGGGAAGGCTCACATATGGGTATGATACAATACCAGGAAAATGTTTTGAACAACCTATGTGTGTCAGCCTGGGAAAACCCTTCACATTGTGACAGTTTTACATTTTCTACTACAATAAGTTTTCCTGAACTTAAATGTGTCTCTTTTTGTGTATCTAACTAGACAAAGTTATAGCATTTCAAAGTCTGGTAACTGCCACAAGTAAAAATAACCAACTAAACAGTCTTGCCATACATTAAAAGGTAGTGGTGAAAAACTATTTGTGCCATCCTGATTTGTAATTCTGATTTTTCTAATTTGCAGAAGAACACCAAGGCTCATCGATCGATTTGTTTAGATGGACAAAGAAGGCGATAGTGTCTTTCATGACCAGTTGTGAGTAGTAAAATTGATATTTTCCCCCTTACAGTTCTATGCTGAAGTTTATTTTGAACAATTAATTATATCTATGAACTTGTAAATTGATATTTAAATATCCATGGACAGACCATCAAGGGTGAATTCCACTGCCTCTCCCACATTACAAGGACTTACTCTGGATTCACTGCGACCCTGACCAAGCAAAAATGTTTACTGAAAGTGACTGAATCATGATTGTTAAAATAATGTAGAGAGACTAGATGCATGGCATACTAACACCAAAGAAAAGCCCTCCATTTATACAATCTAGTTAGCACCAGAGATGCATATTTTACATACTTCCTTATAATCTGACGAACTTCATTCAAAGTAATACTGAAACTATGTGAGCGAGTGAGTGAGTGAGTGGTTGGGTGGACTCATCTGTCTGTCAGTAGATCAGCAGTAGAATTGAGCTGCTCTCAGCTCAGTCACACTTTAATCTCTCCCCTCTATTGGGAGCGTTCTCCCCATCTGTTGTATTGACAATGGAAAATAGCTTTGCCAGCTTCACTGACAACTTTGTCTACCCCGACAAAAGGCGTAATGCAGTGTCAGAAAAAAAAATAGAAGCAACACTTTTCAGACCTTAATCAGAAAAAAAATACATTTTGCTATTACAACTGACTTCATCAGATGGGGCAATGCTCATTGTGCTTGCATGACTGTACACTCACTGAAAACTTTATTAAGAACACCTGTACACTGACTCTTTCATGCAATTATCTAATCAGTCAATTATGTAACAGCAGTTCAATGCATAAAATCATGCAGATACAGGCTATAAGATTTGGGTAAGACTCACATAAATTGTTACGATTTCCCCTCAAAGAGCTGGAGCTCACAGCGCACTCTGAAACCCATAGCGCGAGCATACGCTTCGGGGTTTTACAATGACATTGTGTTTGTTTACTTTTGACACGTGTTAATTTGTTATGATGTCTCCACCCCTGCATTGTCATTGGTTGGTTAACATACAGTGCCTTGCAAAAGTATTCGGCCCCCTTGAACTGTTCGACCTTTTGCCACATTTCAGGCCTCAAACATAAAGATATAAAACTGTAATTTTTTGTGAAGAATCAACAACAGGTGGGACACAATCATGAAGTGGAACCAAATTTATTGGATATTTCAAACTTTTTCAACAAATAAAAAACTGAAAAATTAGGTGAGCAAAATTATTCAGCCCCCTTAAGTTAATACTTTTTGCTGTGATTACAGCTGTAAGTCGCTTGGGGTATGTCTCTATCAGATTTGCACATCGAGAGACTGAAATTTTTGCCCATTCCTCCTTGCAAACCAGCTCGAGCTCAGTGAGGTTGGATCGAGAGCGTTTGTGAACAGCAGTTTTCAGTTCTTTCCACAGATTCTCGATTGGATTCAGGTCTGGACTTTGACTTGGTCATTCTAACACCTGGATATGTTTATTTGTGAACCATTCCATTGTAGATTTTGCTTTATGTTTTGGATCACTGTCTTGTTGGAAGACAAATCTCCGTCCTAGTCTCAGGTCTTTTGCAGACTCAATCAGGTTTTCTTCCAGAAGGGTCCTGTATTTAGCTCCATCCATCTTCCCATCAATTTTAACCATCTTCCCTGTCCCTGCTGAAGAAAAGCAGCCTAAACCATGATTCTGCCACCAGTATGTTTGACAGTGGGGATGCTTTTACGCCAAACGTAACATTTTGCATTGTTTGATTTTGGTTTCATCTGACCAGAGCACCTTCTTCCACATCTTTGGTGTGTCTCCCAGGTGGTTTGTGGCAAACTTTAAACGACACTTTTTATGGATATCTTTGAGAAATGGCTTTCTTCTTGCCACTCTTCCATAAAGACCAGATTTGTGCAGTATACGACTGATTGTTGTCCTATGGACAGAGTCTCCCACCTCAGCTGTAGATCTCTGTAGGTCATACAAAGTGATCATGGGCCTCTTGGCTGCATCTCTGATCAGTCTTCTCCTTGTATGAGCTGAAAGTTTAGAGGGATGGCCGGGTCTTGGTAGATTTGCTGTGGTCTGATACTCCTTCCATTTCAATATTATTGCTGGCACAGTGCTCCTTGGGATGTTTAAAGCTTGGGAAATCTTTCTGTATCCAAATCCGGCTTTAAACTTCTTCACAACAGTATCTCGGACCTGCCTGGTGTGTTCCTTGTTCTTCATGATGCTCTCTGTGCTTTAAACGGACCTCTGAGACTATCACAGAGCAGGTGCATTTATGCGGAGACTTGATTACACACAGGTGGATTCTATTTATCAACATTAGACATTTAGGTCAACATTGGATCATTCAGAGATCCTCACTGAACTTCCGGTGAGTGTTTGCTGCACTGAAAGTAAAGGGGCTGAATAATTTTGCTCGCCCAATTTTTCAGTTTTTTTATATCTTGAAAAAGTTTGAAATATCCAATAAATTTTGTTCCACTTTTTACACCACATATTTTAAAATGTAATTCCGTGAGAGCCATACAATATGTTTAAAACTAAATACAAGTAAATGTGTGCATTTTATGTAAGACTCTGAATACTTTTTAATAACGTTGTCATGCTGTTGCTAACCAATGATGAATAAAATACTTCTTACCATTAATGCGACCTCTGGTGCTGCATGGTTTTGCTGATGGCTTTGTAGTCTGGTTGATACGTGGTGAGGTTAAGCTTCATGCAGGCGTTGAGACTTCCTTTCGTTAAACTTGATCGTAGGTAGGTCTTAATGTTCTTTAGATGTGAGAAATACTGCTCACATCCATACGTAGAGCCAAACATTGTATGTACAGCAATACTCACATTCTGCAGTGTGTGGTATGTGACGGGAAGCGCATTCCAAGTTTTGACAATCAGTTGGTCCGCGGGTTGAAGTTTTTTCATTTCTCCCCACTTGTTTGCTCGCCAACTCTGCTTGCTGTCATGCAAGTCTTTCCAAATCTTCATTCAGTGACGAACTTATTCACCCACATGTCTGAGCAGCTGTAGCTCAAAATCTCTGATGGAGACACCGGGGATGTAACTCAGGTTGGCGCTGTCCATTGCACACTCGTGTGGATGGGTGATGAACTTAAAAAGACGAGTGCGCTCACAAAATTCTCCAAAGTGTGCTTTGAATGACTGCAGGAGATTAGATGTGAAGCCCGCTAGCTGCTGAAGATCAAGATGTTGACCAGGGTCACTTGCTGTGCATGCATCGTTAAACTCTCCCAGTTTTTCAAAGTGTAGTAAACAACCTGTTTCAACGAGATAGTCTACGAGATAGTAGAACTTCAGGAGCCACTCAGTGTTAGCTAACTCATGATGCTCGACGTTTTTTATTTCAAGCAAAGTCCGGATTTTGCTCAGACAAGCAACAAAACAGCTGAGCACCTTCCCTCTTGACAATCAATGCACATTGCTGTGCAGAAGCAGACCAGGATAATATTCCCAACTTCATCCAGCAGTGTTTTAAACTGGTGATCATTTAAAGCTCAGGCAACAATAAAGTTGGCCACCCGAATGACCAGCGACATCACCTCACCAAGCTGCTCGCCACACATCTGAGCACAAAGCGCCTCCTGATGTAGGATGCAGTGAAAACCTAGGATGGGTCTCTTTTCATGTTCATGAAGAAGCGCTACGAATCCTCTGTTTTTCCCCACCATGCACGGATCACCATCAGTACACACCGAAATAAGTTTATCCATCGGTCGATTTTTTTCTTTAGTGAGCTCAGTGAAAGACTTGAATAAATCTTCCCCTCTTGTTGTCCCTTTCATAGGCAAAACAGCAAGACTTTCCTCACGTAGTGTGTTACCGACAGCATACCTTGCAATCACGTTGAACTGGGATTGTTGGATGTTGACTCATCCAAAGTGAGAGAAAAGAATGGTGCTGCATTTATGTCCTTCACTTGTGTTGCCTCAATTTTATTTGCCATCATGATGGTACGATCGTGAAGAGTTCTTGCTGACAGAGGCATGTATTTTATTTGTTTGATTATCCGAAAAATTATCCGATTATCCGTCTTTATCTGAAAAGTTGTCAAAAAGTTCATTAGACCATCAAGCATGATTGTTTTGGCATACTCCCCATCTGTAAATGGCTTTCCATTTCTCACAATTGCTAAACCACCAACAAAGCTAGCCAAATTCCAGTCACCTTGTTGGGTCCAAACACAAAGTTGCTGCTGACTAGCTTGCACTCTGCACTGTAGCTCTTTACTTGCTTTCTTCCTGCTGTCCCCCGCAGGATATTTCAATGCAAATGTAGTATGGCGTGTGTCAAAGTGCCGCTTTATATTTGACCGTTTCATCGATGAAATTTTATCATTGCATATTAGACACACTGCAGAACCTGCTCTCTCCACAAAGGCGAATTCCTCTGTCTATTCCTGCTGAAAAGTATGATACTCCTCATCTTTTTTCTTTTAGCCATCTTCTTCAATAAAAGGGCTTCTGCAATTAGCTAGCTGACTCCTTAATTAAAAGGAGGGAAGTTTATTTCCTGACCTCACAACGACCCGTTTACGTTACGCATTATCCAATAAAAATTTGGTGTTGTACCGGAGGACAGCTGTGATTGGCTCCAGCCACCCTCAACCGTGAACATGAGCGGTAGGAAATGAATGGATTGAAATACATAAGAATGTTTTATATTTTTAACGTTATTATTTTTTTATTAAAGATTTGTCTGCGAGCCAGATGCAGCCATCAAAAGGGCCACATCTGGCTCGCGAGCCATGGGTTTCCGACCCCTGATTTAAACCCTTGTGTCTCATTGTTCATCAAGAAGTATTGTGTGAGTGTTATCACCATACCAATCACTTTGGTTTGTTCCTCATAGTTCAGGTCATGATTTTTTATCTTGTTTCTCGTCTCATGATTTCTCTTGCCTGTTTCATGCCCGTTTGCATTCCATAACGTATTCCTTTGATCCTCGTTCTTTTGCTTCATGGTTTTGATCCAGTCATCGTTTCTTGATTCCGGTCTCAGTCTGGTTTATCCTGTTTGCCATTCGCCTGACAATTTGCCTGTTTTTGACCATGCTTTTGATTCAAGTTTTGGATTTGCCTGATTGCCTCTCTTCAATAAAGCTCTTATCTGCACATCCATCCATCTAACCCCACCATTATGTGATAAAATCCATCAGAATGGGGTGGTAATCTCATTAATATGGACTGTGGCATGATTGTTGGAGCCAAATTGGCTGGTTTGAATATTTTTATAACTGCGGATCTTTTGGGATTTGACTCTTGAATCTTAAAGTCTGCTAAGCCCCACATATGGTAGGGTGAGAATTTGGTGCCAACAACATGAATCTATGGACCCAACTTGTGTCAACAATCCAGGCTGGTGGAGGTATATAACAGTGTGGGGAATATTTTCTTGACACTTTGGGTTTGTTAATACCAATCAATCATTGCTTGAATGCTTGACCATTTGCATCCTTCATGACCACATGACCATTTTCTAATGGTTACTATGAGCATCATAATACACATGTCACAAAGCAGAAGTTGTTTCAAACTGGCTTCATGAACATAACAAGGAGTTCAATGTTCTTCAGTGGCCACCATATCTGAATCCAATAGAACATAAAATAAAGTGTTCAGTGAGTGTATGTATGTTTGCCAGTTTTTCCAGGCCTTTTCCTGGAAGTGTTATTTTATAAAATGTTTGTTTCTCTACTCCAAAAGTATTACAATTATAAATCTCATTTCTCTCTTTTAATAAAATTAATCTTTTAGTATTAGCTTTTTTGTTTAATCAGTATAGTCTCACCCACTTTGCCAATTCGATCTGGTGTAGCTGCTTAAAAATATGCAGTAACCAATATTAATGGGGCGTGCGGTGGCTTAGTGGTTAGCACGTTCGCCTCACACCTCCAGGGTTCGGGGTTCGTGTCCCACCAGGGCCATGTGTGCAGAGTTTGCATGTTCTCCCTGTGTGTCGGGGGTTTCCGCCGGGTAATCCGGTTTCTTACCCCAGTCCAATTAAATAATATTTTGTCTCAAATTGCATATTATGGGTCCTCAGTGTAATTAATTTCAGAGACCATGACTCCTCTAACAACCTCGAATCAAATGTCCTGATATAACAGTCATTAAAGTGCTGAGGTCATATCTGTGTCTGCTAAAACTGTCAATTAAATCTCACATGATTGCCAGCCAACAAACTAAAAACCTGTTACATGACAATCAAAACCATATCCCTGTTCACAATAATCACACTTTTAATCAACAACTGATTGCAATCAACACCACTTCTTCAAATAACATTACAATATATTTTAGTCTAATCAGTGATTAAAAATAAATAAATAAATACATAAATAAAAAATAAACATTCCCTCATGTGCATTGTTAACACAGGTTTGACTTTAGGTTGTTTTGTTTAGCTTGTTTGCCTCAGCTTAGTTTGCTGATGACCGGATTCTCTGCCTGTTTACAGAGTACAGTTATTGCTTTGCCCCTTTGGTTTGTGTTAAGTTTACTGTGAACACCCCCTCTCTGTTTCCTGGTTCCTGTGCTAATACCTTTTTTCTCTGTTGATTGAGGTGTGGATGGATAAAGCCCCTCACCATTTGTGCATTCATTTGTCCCCTCATCATTTGCGCATTTACATGCCTTCCTTTTTCATGCAAATATGCCCTTCCATCTAACCAATCGATAGTTAACCCATTGCCTCTGTTGTGTGTCAAGCCTGATATATACTCTGCCTTTCTTTGAATAAATGAGAGATCTTGCCATTTGAGCTTTGTATGTGTCATTTGGCAAACTCTCACAAGGCCTTGGTGTGGGAAGTGTGTAGCGAGGACGCTGTCTTTCTTGAATTTTCACTTTCCATCTTCTTAAGAATTGTAACCCAAAGATTCTCTAGTTTCAAATCCTAACAATTTTCAGAGGGATCTTCCCGGGATATAAATTCACAAATCCTAACAGTTTGTCTTCCTTGGTTTTCCCAATAACCCCTGACTTTGGCTTATTATGGTGCAATAGTCTAAACACAGTTCCCTTTTAAAGGTAACTTTGACGTTGCGTTTAGCATAACACTATGGGAACACCCTTGTGGCGATGCCTACATGCTCTGAGACAATGAGTGTCCCCAGTTTCACACTAGAGTGTCCCCTAGAGCCTTGGTTCACACTCTAGGGGTGACTCCTTAGCACAAGAAGGTTATGACAGACACCTCCCTCACGATCTGGAACACAGTTTTATACAGCTGTCCACCTCACAGTGTCTGGAGTGGCCATCATCTGGAAATGCCTAGAAATGTGAGCCATATTTCTAGCACTTAAATTCCTTCTACCTCAATTGAGAGGTCACCATGTGTTACAGACATCACAGCGGTGGTGTCATATATTGACTACCATGGAGTATAATGTCCGCACCCCCTGTTCAGGCCAACAGGACTAATTCTTCTCTGGGCAGAAGAAAAGTTTGTCATTGGGTGCAAGGTACATTCTGGGAATATGGGGCAGATATCCTGTTGAGGCAGGGGCTGAGGCTCCAGCCACAAGATATGGTGAGGTTTGGCCAAGCAGGACTGCATGGCCCACTGTGGTTCGCCCTCACTCCTCCCCGCACAATTAGGGCTGGACCCCATGGTGCACATGTGGCCGAGGTCACATCTGTACGGTTTTCCACTGATTGCTCTGCTCCCACAAGTTCTAGCAAGAGTTTGCAAAGACAGTCTATGTCTGCTGTTAGTAGCACCTCATTGGCCAGCTGGAATATTGTTCTCAGAGAAAATATCCCTGATAGATGGCACTCCTTGTGAGATTCCCATCTGCAGGGATACACTTTAGACCCAGTGAACTGCACAATAGCTACAGTCCTGGAGTTATTACAAGAACGTTTCTCAGTGGGGTGAGCTCCTTCTACAATCAGGTTTTACGTGGCCGCCATTTCGGCCAGCCACGCCCCTGTTGATGGAACTGTGGGGCAACAACCTCTAACTTCGAGGTTCATGCATGAACGTTTCTGTGGTCCTGGAAAGTCTGTCAGGGGCCCCATTTGAGTCCTTAGACCCCTGAGAAGCGTCTGACTTTGAAGGTAGCTCTTCTGCTGGCCCTGACATCTCTCAAGTGAGTAGGAGATCTACAAGCTCTCTCTGTTGCCCCTTCCTGCCTTGGCTTGGCCCCTGGATTGGCCAAGGCCTTCCTGTATCCTATGCCGGATTATATTCCTAAGGTGCCTACATTGGCTGCCCACCCTGTGGTGTTGCAGGTTTTCTGCCCTCCTCCATTCCCCACACCGGGACAAGAGAAAATGCACCTGGTGTGTCCAGTAAGGGCTCTCTGTACTTATTTCCAATGCTCCAGCCAGTGGCAGAAGTCGTAGCAGCTGCTGGTCTGCTTTGGTGGCGACAGTAGAGGTGATGCTGTGTCAATGCAGCGCATCTCTATTTGGATAGTGGAAGCAATCTCTATTGCTTATGAGGCGCGGTCTTGCTACACCTCTGGGCATAACGGCTCATTCCACAAGGGAGCTAAGCCTCCTCAAAGGCATTGTCCAAAGACGTATCCTTACAGGCTGTGTGTGCTGCTGCAGGGTGGTCTATACCACACACATTCATTCATTATTACACCCTGGATATTCATTCCACGCCTTGCTCGAGTGTCTTGCAGTGACCCTCGGGCTTCGGTGTTTTTGAACAGTGTGACTGATTTGGTATTCTTGTTCCCATAGTGTTATGCTAAATGCAACATCAAAGTTCCCTTTGAAAGGGAACTTTCAATTCAATTCAATTCAATTTTATTTGTATAGCACTTTTTTACAATAGACATTGTCTCAAAGCAGCTTTACAGGAATATAAACACAGTACACACACAGTAAAATTG
>JAFFST010053270.1:2794-15478 GCA_022414735.1 Noturus placidus
GTATATATATATATATATGTGTGTATATATATATATATATATGTGTGTGTGTGTATATATATATATATATATATATATATATATATATATACAGTATATGTCTAACCTATTCATTATTATAAGAATTTTAGTATTATTAATTAAAATTTTTGACTTATCTCTTTTATTAACTTTTGATTTAATTTCCTGCAGTTATTTTCCTGCAGTTATTTTACAATTATGTCAAAATTTTGACAAAAATGAAATACTGCTGCTGTCACAAAATAAATCTTATTTATTTTACTTTTCTACAGAAAAGAAAATTTCTTCCATAGTGTAGTCTTGCAGACTCGGGTGGTGGGGGAGGCGGGGTGGGATCAAATGATGTGCACCACTAACATCCAACCAGTCAGAACAAGAAGGCATTTCTACTTGCAACTTAGTTGTGTTGCCAGTCGATTCAGAATCACACTAGCGTCTAAGTTTACGGATTTGTTTTGGATCAAAGAAATCCTGTGTTTTTATTGAGCTATAAAACAGTCATCCTCATTGACTATACCTTTATTAGTTCTAGATTTGCATTACTACAAATTCACATACTTATATAAAATCTAATATATTCCTCGCTCTGTTTCTCTCTGCAGAAGCTGGCAGCTGAGTGCCAGAGTGCGGGCTACAGCGGGACCCTGATCCCGTATAAATGTGACCTGTGCAACGAGGAGGAGATCCTCTCTATGTTCTCGGCCATAAAGACCCTGCTTCAGGGGGTGGACGTGTGTATCAACAACGCCGGCCTGGCTCACAACGAACCTCTGCTTAGTGGCCGCACTGAGGGGTGGAAGAACATGCTCGATGTAAGACATACACGTTGTCTGTTCAGTGCAATGTAAAATACATTTTAAACAAGTCACAATAACCTATGTTTAAGTGTCAGATAAATACCTCAAAACATTACTAAAACTTGCAAAATCTACATCACTACAAAAAAAAGAAGCTTTTTCCACTATACACTTTACATTGAAATATAATCTACATCTCTATAATATGTAAAAAGCTTATTTTTTCATTCATGTGTGAATCCATTTACCATCTAGTGCTTGGGGGGAAATGTGGCTTAACAGTTAAGGCTTTGGGTTACTGATAGGAATGTCGTGGGTTCAAGCCCCAGCATTGCCGAGATGCCACTGTTGTGCCCTTGAGCAAGCCTCTTAAGTCTTCTCTTAACCCACTCTGCTCCAGGGACGCCGTATCATGGCTGACCCTGCGCTCTGATCCCAACCTCCTAACATGCTGGGATATGCGAAGAAAAGAATTTCACTGTGCTACAATATATATGTGGCCAACAAAGACTCATCATCATCATCAATCTTTTCCATGATTTTCCATCATGTGATATAAAAAGTGTACAATGTAATCCTACAACATTTACAAAACCCTGTTACCTGTACTCATCCATCCCTATGAAATATTTGGTATATTCCACAAGACACATGTTCACCAGATTTTCTGAGGATAATGAGAAGAAGAAAATAAGTTCTAGAGTCTTTGACCGATATTGACCGATGAGGCAACGTACTATTGGGTAAATATGACTATTTAACCAATTTATAGATTAAAAGTAAATTATTAATTTGGGGTGAAAAATATTTGATGTAAATGATTAGCATGTCCTTAATGCTCTCATACCATTAGCATTGTATTCTATACAGAATAGGATTTTATAGGATTCTCTTGATGGCAGGTGTGTGTGTGTGTGTGTGTATACACAGGTGTACAAATATGAGATGATCATATGACGGGTACAAAAATCACATTTTTATATATATTTACGTATACATTGAATATAATAATATTCTGTAATATGAAATTATGTCAATATTGTTCCATTTTTTTAGTACTGATTTTAAAATAGTCATTTTCTTCAGAAGTATACAGAACATATGTTAAGTGTGTAAACTCCAAAGGCCTCAGTAAACGAGCCTGAAGTTACCCCACACTACTGTTTGACTCCAGAGGCCTCTGTATTTCCGCTTTATTGTCTGAGCGTTAGGGCTTTCCTCATACAGTGTGATTCATCGGGCTTTGCACCATCCATTATTCACCAGAAACGTCTCCCATTCAGCAGCTAAACACTTCCCATGCCTGTGCAATTGTTGCCATGGCTAGCATTCCTACAGTGTGTGTATGTGTATGTGTATGTGTATGTGTATGTGTATGTATGTGTGTGGGGGGGGGGTTTAGTGCCAACTTTCTTTTTCTTTCATTTAAGCCTCACAAATCAGAATGAGGGAAAAGTGTCATATTTACAAAAATGAAAGAGAAATTAGGGTTCCTGCTTCTATCTGGATCTCAGGTTAGGTTATTCCAGTGTCTGTGTGAGTTTTTTTTCTGGGTTCTCCGTTTTTATCCCATCTTTCAAAATATGCTGGTAGTTTGATTGGCTAGACTAAATTTCCCCTAGGTGTGAATGAGCGTGTGAATGTGGCCCTGCGATGGACTGACATACCATTCAGGATGTATTCCTACCTCACACCAAGTGTTCTAAGTGCACCTGATCCACTGCGACCCTTCCTTTGAGACACGTGAATCCAGCCAACTGCATCTTTCCACTCTGCTGCTCATACTGCGTAATGTATGCGGAGGAAAGCGCTATCCGTCCTTTTTTGCATACCATAAGGCCATGGTTGGCTAGTGTCGCTGTGATTGACAGGGGAGAGAGAGAGAGTGAGAGAGAGAGAGAGAGAGTATAAAATCCCTCCCACCAGAGAGCACTGCCAATTTTTTTCATGGATGGCTTTGGCATCATCGGGATTCGGACTCTCTTGATGATAGGGTGAATGCTTTTCGGTTGTGCCACTCTGGAGCGTTAGTTGCACAATTTTCTGAAATTTACTCCAGCCCTCTATTTTAATATTTCCCTTCACCGTCTTTAAAGATATCAAATAGAACTTGTCCTGTTTCACCTTCTTATTTCATGTTCCTGGTCATATAACGCACAATTGACCAGTGGAAATCACTCCAAATAAACCTCTAGTTCTTGTGTTTTTCTTAATCTTCCTTCTAAATTCCATATAAATAAACATAAGACATTCAGTGCTAAATAATTATAGTGTCATGCTTCACAATGCAGTTCAATCTGGATGGTTGGAAGCAGAATCCAGCCAGTCATTATTTCTGCCTGAATGTCCTGTATCACTCTGAAACACTTGCTTGATCTCTTCAAAGTCCAAATGTCCTTTCCTAGATTAGAAATAACCAGAGCTACATTGAGCTAAATTGTATGGGAGAAGAAAGCGGTGGCTCTTTCGGACCAATGTTCTTTTCAATTCAACTGTGTCGATCTCTTTCTTAGGTGAACGTTCTCGCTCTGGCCATCTGCACACGTGAAGCCTTCCAGTCCATGAGAGAGAGAAACGTGGATGATGGACACATCATCAACATCAACAGGTCTGATCCTGAAATCTGTTAACATTTTTATTAATTAAAGCGCACGTCATCGTTTTGATCTATTTATAGTTACGTTTAATGTAGTAGAACATCTGTGAAACAAGTTCCTATTATCGCTTATGTTATAGCAGCTATGAACCATTGTTTTCTCCCTCGCCTCTCTCATTTTTTATCTCTCTCTTGAAGTTAATCAGACACAAATGCAGCTTGTTCTGTAACTGTATTGAAGTCTTTTTCCCCAAAAACATACACTGATGTCGGAGACTCCTTCTAAAGATGGCTAAATAAACGTCTCCTCATAGAAAACTTCAGCAAATCAACAGTCCAACACTATTGGAATATTAAGTCCTTGTTTAAGTTGTTACTATAGAAATGACAACGCATTAATTTAAATTTAGGAGCCAGAATACTGTCAGAGCTGCTGTAGAAAAATAATCAACACAACATCCAGAATTCAGCAGCGCTGTGGTGTAAACACAATCCTGATGACAAGTGTGTGTGCGCAAGTGGTTAAATAAGCAATGGGGAAAATGTTTTCAAAAGTGAGTTTGCATGCTCTCCCCATGCTTCAGGGTTTCCTCCGGGTTCTCCGGTTTCCTCCCCCAGTCCAAATACATGCATTCTAGGCTGAGTGGCATCTCTAAATTGTCCGTAGTGTGTGAACGTGTCCCCAAGGTGTCCTGAGTTCCCTGAGATAAGACTCCAGGCTTCCCCGCAACCCTGTGTAGGACAAGCTGTATGGAAAATGGATGGATGGAAGAATATAATGTTTAAGGTGAGTGTGTTGTTGTATTTTATACAGTATGGGAGGACACAGGATGGTACCGAGCGCCGACATGCATTTCTACTGCGCCACCAAATACGCCGTAACGGCACTTACTGAGGGGCTCAGACAGGAGCTGAGGGAGGCCAAGACACACATCCGTGCCACGGTGAAAGTTCACACACACATTTACACGTAGAGCTCTCAAGGGTTTAACACCTGTACGCTGATTTAACAATATGAAGTAACAAATGGAGGTCTAACTCTCACAACTTTTTGGCTTCTATACACCACACTTTCAACACGGTTTGGTGCAAAACAAAAGAAAAGGGTCATTTCAGTACCAATTAAACAATAAAAGAGATATAGATTCTATTATTACTGCTAATGATAGTGATAGTCAACGTTAATAATTGATAAAGCGACAAGACTTTATACTAAATATAAAAAGGAGTTTGGTCATGTGTCACACATACTGTTTGATGTGTGTTATAATGTTACATTTTCCTTAACATATTGCCTTGAATGCCTGAATGTGAGTGCAGCTTCAGAACCATCCAAAAACCAAGAAATACATGCTAATATTCCATGCTAATATGATTACTGAATATATGTTAGCTCATTTTATTCTGTCTTGTTCTGGACAGTGTATATCTCCTGGCATAGTGGAGACTGAGTTTGCCTTCAGACACCACAACAGTGATCCAGAGAAAGCTGCTTCTGTGTATGAAAGTATAAAGGTGAGCCAGGTGTGTGAGTGTGTATGAGTGTGTGTGTGGTCATGTATTATATTATATTACATCGAAACCTTCTTATGATCTTGTGTAGTGTTTGAAAGCAGAAGACATAGCCAGCGCCGTCACCTACGTCCTCGGCGCCCCTCCACATGTTCAGGTGAGAGTTTGCACTGTTTGCCTCTGTCTCTTCTATGTATCTGTCTCATTTGCTTGAACGGATTCGTTTTCTTGCGCTACATTTCTGTCTGTAGATCGGAGACGTGCAGCTGCGGCCGGTGGAGCAGGTGTCCTAGTGATGGAACGGAGACATGTCAATGGAGAGCGGAGAAGACCGAACCAGCAGCAAACAGCATCTCTCTGGCAACACCTGCTGGACAAACCATACAGATAGTTTTAAAACATGGAATCGAAAGGGAATTTTGTGGTTTGTGTGTGGTTTGAGGAAACTGTAGCGAATCTGAAACTCTGAAGCTGTATGAGAGGGAACTGTTCCATAAAGAGGGGGAGAAAATAGAGAGATATGAGTGGTACTGTTCCAATTTACACAAACATGGCTGCCTCAACGTGATGGGATTTTTTTTTTCTTTTTAGTAAATGGAAACAGGGGCCGTGTAGGGCTGAAAAATGTTCGCCACTTATGACCACAGACCAGAATGTCGTCGGTTGCACAGTTTGTTTGTTTTTTGTTGTTTTTTTAAGGTCATTTGACATATCTGTTTTGAGATGAAACAAAAACACTGCTACTCAGTGTGCAGCAAAATAGGTATAGAAAACACGCTTGCCATTATAATGTATTAATCAATCTCGTATAAAGGCTTCTAAACCATCAAAATTGTTTTAGAATAGTGTAAGTGATTTGAAACTATTTGCTAATATATTCCCAAACTACAAGCAAGCAACTAAATTCTGGAAGTTGTTACTAATAGTTTTGTTTTCCTAATTTTTCTCAACTACACTCGGTTTTGGGTCCCCCCCCCCCCCCCCAGTAGCTATAATTCAGTGACATTACATATGATTACAATTTACACAAACAGTTATTAGGTTTGCCCTTAAAAATAAAAACAATTAGCTTTCATCTCTGAAATACAACTTACATCTGCATTTATCCATCATTTACATGGAGTTTGCCTTCATATCCCAGTTATAACCACTATCAAGCTGCAGTAATATTGGACATTACGGATTTGTTATAAGACTTTATATGGCTCCCCACAATACATTATAACTGTGCTGTAATTGATTATTGTATTAGTTTTTTTATAAGTATTCTAACTTTAAATTGTATGTAGATGTGTTTCTCATAATGTGTAACTTTTTGTAATTTCTTTGATTGAAAGCCAATCAGGAGTATGAAGTACCTCTGACGTGCAGAGCCTGAGCTTATAAATTGCATATGAACAAACGGTACTTTTGCTTTTTAAAGACTGCATCCAGTGCATGATATTTATCCGAACCTGAGGAGGCATTTGAAAACCTCGATGTCATGTAGAATTGGTGTTTTTTTTTGTTTTTGTTTTTGTTTTTTTTGCACTTTGGATTCGGACACTGACACCTTTCCTAGAGATATGTGACTAATTTTATGTGTGCGCATTTTAAAGAAGCTCCACCTTTGTTCATGTGTACAGGCAAGATATTCTCGTGAACATAAACCGAAAAAAATGATTAGTGCTGTGAATGGTGTGCTGTCTTTTTATTTCCTCGTGTGACCAAAGTTAAACAGAATCCACATTTCGTTCAAATCCTTACCCTTTGTAATAATGTCTGCAGATGTTTTATATTTGATGCACACAAATTCAAACAGAAATATTCCTTTAAAGGCCTTTTTCTTTCATGATTATTCAACATAATGGAATCATACACCATTAGAGATTTCCGGAAAGCTGAGGAAATTCATTTCCTTGGCATTAGGACCCTAATAGACTAGAACGTTATCTTACAGTATTACACACTGTAGATGAGTCTGTGTTTGGTAGATCGGCTAAACATCTTAGTCATGTTGTAGGAAAATAATCAACGACAGTGTGGTATAATGCTAATGAGCCCAATGAAAAGGTAATCAATAGTTCTGAAGTGTTTATTCATCTTGTGCTACAGCAGTTGCCATTCATAATGGTTTTTTATTTGTTTATAGTTGTTTTTAATGTTATGGAATGTCCTCAAAAAACAAATTAGTTTAATGTTCTATGTTACACAGTCTGTGGTATACAGTCCCTCACTTTGTTCCCAAGAAAATCACAAAGCCCACAATCCTGAAGACTTTTCTGTGGTGGAAAACTTCAAGGAACAGCTTTACCTCTGAATGTTAAAAATAAATCTCTTTATTATTAAGCTTAGATTACATTCATACGAGTCCCTGAGAAGGAGCGATAACATATCAGTCAGCACTACTCAACAATCAACACCTTCTGATTAATCAGATTCGAGAATTTGACAAGGCTATTGTATAAATTACTATAAAGAACGGTCTAAAGAAATTGCTTGGAAAATTGCAGTGATTTTGTCAAATAAATGTACAACAACTGGAACCCCAAGAGTGACATTTTGTCTAAAGTTGGTCACTTTAAGCTTTAAGGGCTCTAATAGTATCCTAACCCCTTATAGCCTTGGTTTACTCTTCAGTTAATCATCTTAAAGCATTATATTCAGTAACTACTATGAATTATTCAGTAACTGGAGTGAAACTAATAAGAAAATAGTTGTTAAGGAGCTAAGAAAGGAATGTTTCAACCCACCAATGGCTTCTGGGAGTTTAAGGTTGGTTTTAAGCATACGTTATATGATAATCACAATGTTTCTGTTTCTGATGCTCAGTGCAATTATTTTTTAAACATCTAATATAACAGATCTTAACAACAAAAGCTCCACTTCAAGTCTGATAAATTACAGGAAGACTTCAAAACATTACTAGACGTTATCAGGTCATGTTAGACTTTCTTTGGCATTCACACAGACACAGTTTGCTCAGTAAACTGTAAAGGTTCATGAAAGGTTCTTAGACTGGGTAACCACTAAAACTCACTAAAGAGGTTCTACTTGTATCCTTTTCTGATAGGCAATCCTTAGTTAGAACCTTTAAGGGTTCCCCCAACAGGACCAAACAAATAATCCATCAGTGTGCTACAAGAAACATTTTATAGTGTACAGTACGATGACCTGACCAACAGAAAGGTAGATTAGTATGAGATTCGAGGTTAAAGGTCAAGTCCAGTGTTTTAAATAAACTGTGAGGACGTGTCATGTTAACTTACCTGAAGACATGAACAAGCAATTCGACAAATGACCACAGGATATGCACGGTGGCCATTTTGTGTACGAGTAGTTGACCCCAAGTATAAATTACACTTAAAGGGACTGTGGAGGTGCTCAGTCTAACAGCAGTTGCAATGCACTATGGGCCTCAGACTAGAGGCTTTCAAAGAGCAAAGCTGTCAGAAGGCAGGTCCACATTTAGGCACGCCAAAGACCGGCCCTTATTTGAAGAGTGATACAGTAAAGCTAGAATTAGCTGCATGATACTGATTGCAATGAGGATTTATTATTGTAACCAAAATACTATCTTAGGTCACTTTCACACACATTTACTTTGAAATAAAAGGACTTATTTTGGACTTAAGACTTGCAGCAATGCTGTAACGTACTGTACAAAATAAAAGTAATAGCCTAGGGCCCATTGACTGACTTTCTAAATACAAAATAGAACATATACTGTAGACATGTATGATTTATTATCCTATTAGAACCAATATGTGCCAGCTTCCCTATGAGTATTTGTCCGAATATGACAAGCTTGTAAAACACTAATAATTTATAGTTCTATTGAAACATTATAGTGATTCTGTAATTTGACATATACCATACCATGCGCATGTAAATAAAATGCATTAAACAATGAAAAACCAATTAAATGAAACATTCTACATATTAAGAATCTACTACAAAGAGCAGTAAATAGGAATAAACTTAGCAAAACCTAAGCAAAGTCTTCTCTTAGGTACACTGCACAGTTTTATAAGATCACTGGCTGGTAAGTTTTTCTGGTATCATGAAGATTCTACCACAGGAAATATCTTTTGAAAGATTTGCACACATCCCTCAAGTAAAGTTCCAGAGACTTGTATAATCTGCACCAAGGCACATTGAGGTTGTTCTGGTGGCTCTTTGTGGGCCACCAACTTTCAAAGTCACTTGATTATTGCAGGGGGGGTTCCCTTTACGTTGTCACATAATTTATGTATATTTCAAGACCTTGGAATCATATGGGTTTATGGGTTTAGATATTGAGTCATATGGTTTTGGCCCTAAATTAAGACAAAACACATACTTTATATTTAACTTAGATATATGTTAATACTTCTGAGCCACGTAAATTTGGTGTAAAACTTGTAAATACCATAATTATGACTTTACTTATAATGTAATGGAGTCTATCCTGGGAACATTGAGTGTGATGTGGGAATAAACCCTGAGTGAGATGCTAGTCAAAGGGTAATTTAACATAGCCAAGCTATCTATTGGCATATTTTAGTGGGTGGGAAGAAACCATAAAACCTGGAGGAAACCCACACAGACAGTGACTCAAATGATGGAGTTGTGAGGTGGCAGTGCTACACACTGAAAGTATTTTATTGCTGCTAGGTTGATAGCTTGATTGGTCTTTGGGAACGTTTAGCAGAATGAAGTGCCTTCTGGACAAATTCTGCACATCATGTCAAGCCTCTAAAGGGCCTTACATTCTAACAAACTTTACAAGAGTAGAAAAAGTTTGAGGAAGTAAATAGAGCATATTAACTATTGCAATAAAGCTCTATTTACCAAAAATCTCGACCCAGTCTCCGTTATTAGCCTGAATAGTCTCAAAATGGCCACTAGGAGGAAATCAACTACAAGGGGAATTCTATCTTACCGGCCCTTAAAACCTAGAACAGAAAGCAGAGTAATTGAAAATTCCATTGCTAATAAAAAAGAACAGACCTATCCATCCATCTTCTATACCGCCTATCCTACAGGGTCACGGGGAACCTGAAGACTATCCTAGGGAGCATTGGGCACAAATTGGGCATATACCCTGTATATACTGGACCGGGTCCCAATTCATCACAGGTCACATACACATTCACACACCCATTCATACATTACAGACACTTTGGACATGCCATTCAGCCTACCATGCATGTCTTTGGACTGGGGGAGGAAACCGGAGTACCCGGAGGAAACCCCCGCAGCACGGGGAGAACATGCAAAAAGTGGTGGGAATCGAACCCTTCAACCCTGGAGGTGTGAGGTGATAGAAAGTGATATATTATGGAGAGTGTGAGATTTATACTCCAAGACGCCTCTTCACTCCTATGGCATAACTCTTAATAGAAGCTGTTCCATGACAGTTATTGATACATGTGAGCCAACTATATAATGACATATTGCAAATCTCATGAATATCTTATAATCTTGATGTTGGTCATAGCCATTTATGGTTATCATCTCTGGCTCTAGGTAAAATGAATATGGGGAAATCTTCCATTCAAAATGCTTTCATCTGGGGAGGGTGTTTGATTATATATATATATATATATATATATACACACCCCTCACAAAAAAATAAGACATTTTCACTTAGGGGTGTACTCACTTTTTGTCTACTCCCACCTCAGGGTTCTCGGGATAGGCTTGGGATCCAATGCAACCTGACCAGGATAAAGTGGTTACTAAAGAGGAATGAATGAATAATCTTCATTTATATAGGGGTGTACTCACTTTTGTTGCCAGCGGTTTAGACATTAATGGCTGTGTGTTGAGTTATTTTGAGGGGACAGTAAATTGACACTGTTACACAAGCTGTACACTCACTACTTTACATTGTAGCACAGTGTCATTTCTTCAGTGTTGTCACATGAAAAGATATCATCAAATATTTACAGAAATATTTACAGAAAGTGAGGAGTGTACTCACTTTTGTGAGATACTGTATATATAATTGTGCCTGAACTTGTGGATTTTTTTGAAACAATATTTGCACATTTTCTGCTTGTCTTTGCAAACTTTTTCACTACACAGTACAATAGTCTAATCTTGGACAAATACTTTATGTAAATTCATGAATACAAACCAATGGTTTTGTTATTCAATTATATGTAACATGCCAATGTATTTATTGATTTTTTTTTTTATTTTTTACATTTTTTAAATATTTTTTTTCACAGATCATTACATGTCAGGAAGCTGGTAATATTCTCAACACACTTGTCTAATATTATATTCTTATTTGTCATGTCATTTATAATATCTTGTAGTTTTTCTTCCTTTTTATTAGTGTTTTGTTTTACTCTTGAAAAGTCTGTATCCCTGTTATGCATCTTAATTTGATATTTTAAGAATATCAGTAAAAGAAAAGGATTTTGATTCCGTTTAGCCATAAGTCATATTCATTACACTTGGTCTGGTATTTCTTTCTTTCTTTCTTTCTTTCTTTCTTTCTTTCTTTATTTATTTAATGCAGCTATGATTTTGTAAAAAAAAAAAAAAATGTTTTGAGTAAATTAAAATATGCAGAAATGCATACAATTTTATAAAAGAAAAAAAAACAATTATGTGACATTTATTAGAACGTCATAATTAATGTTTTATTTATTTTATTTTTTTACTTTTCTTGTAAAAAAAAAAACAACAACTAAAAGTGTATATAAGGCAAAATATGTTTACAAAATGATCAGATTTGGGTATCACTGTGAAAAAAATATGTACCATATTAAAATAATAATATTTATAATCTACAATGTACTCGATATGCAAATTTCATATAAAAATATAAACATTTATATTAAAAATTACATTAAAAAGTAAGAAGTGTTTCATTTCCGAAAAGTCAAACCACGTGGTACATTGCAACTGATACCGGTAAGCTGCGTAGTGGGCGTGTTTTTGTAAACACGAAGGGCGTGGCCTTTGGACAACCCGAGGGGCGTGGCTTTTGGACAACCCGACAGCCGTGAGTTTATGTAATCATAATGGGCGTGGCCGCTGTAACGTAAAGTCTTGCTGGAGCAGATCGAATGTTGTGACTGTGAGCTCTCGCCATTTTCATCACAATTATAGGAGCATTTCAAACAATTGCTGCTTCTTTAAACGTATCTTTGGATAATTCACCGAAGGCGTCTAAACGAATAAACTATGGGAAACTGCTATACGGTCGGACCGAACGAAGCTTTGGTAGTCTCAGGTACGAGCCGTCTTTTTATTTCTTCCTGGCTGTTGTTTATAGCAACGTTGTTCGCGCGTGCGAGTTTTTTACCTCAGCTCTGAGGGGAAACGTGAGCCAGCTGTATTAGCTTACAAAGCCACTTTACTCTTCGTATGTTAGACTGAATACTACGCGTGATACACCTTGTTATCAACCTTGTTGTCCTCCTTTTTACGTAAAGAAAAACCGTTATGTTAATTAAACTTTAGGGAAATGGACGTAGCCGTGCGCGAGCGTAATGACGTTTCGGCTACTAGCATGGCGAGTATCATCGCTTATGTTATTGTAAACAACATGGCTGAATCCCAAATGACTCATCCCGTGCTGCACAAGTGCACTCTACAGGGCATTACTTCCTAGCATAGTGTAGTAAACTATTAAGTCCAATAGGGTGCCGTTTAGTCTTCAGCCTAACAGTGCGCGTGCTCGATGTCTATATATATATGTATATATATATATATATATGTGTGTGTGTGTGTGTGCAATCAAAAATCTCCCGTATACGCATACACACACACACACAC
>JAFFST010053270.1:26412-53858 GCA_022414735.1 Noturus placidus
TTGAGGCCTGAAATGTGGCAAAAGGTCGAACAGTTCAAGGGGGCCGAATACTTTCGCAAGGCATTGTATCTCTTGCATCTAGTGTCTGTGTTCCCTTTGTTATTGAGGTGTGTGGTGTCTTCATGCCAAGATCTAAAGAGTTCTGTAAGGCCTTCAGAAAAATGGTTGTGGATGCCTATGAGTCTGGGAAGGGATTTAAATAAAGATCTCCAAATTATTTGAAATACGTCATTCCACTGTAAGGAAAATCCATCTACATGCGGCGTAGATTTCAAAGGACTGCCCATTTGTGCAGCACTGGCCATCCCAGCAAATTCAGCCTGTCTGATGCTAGATGGGGCGAGATGGGGCGGCTGTGGCTCAAGTGGTAGAGCGGGTTATCCACTAATCCACTAATTGTAGGGTTGGAGGTTTGATTCCCGGCCCGGATGACTCATGCCGAAGTGTCCTTTGGCAAGACACTAAACCCCAAGTTGCCCCTGAAGGCAAGTTAACGCCTTGCATGGCAGCTCTGCTACTATTGGTGTGTGAGTGTGTGTGTGTGTGTGAATGGGTGAATGAGACACAGTGTAAAGCGCTTTGGATAAAAGCGCTATATAAGTGCGCCATTTACCATTTAAAAGAAGTCTCCAAGAACCCCAGAATTTCATCACAGGATGTGCTAGTAAGTCTTGCAACTTTTGGTGTCAAAGTGCATGCTTCTACAATCAGAAAGAGATTGCACAAATTTGACCCGCATGGGAGTCATGCCTGGAAAAAACCTTTGCAAGACTACAGTTTGCCAATGAGCATATAGGCAAAGATCAGGCCTTTTGGAATAATGTGCTCTGTTCGGACGAATCAAAGATAGAGTAGTTTGGCCACAGTAACAGCAGACATGTCTGGCGCAGACCAAAGAGAGCTTTTCAGGAGAAGCACCTCATACCAACTGTGAAGCATGGTGGTGGAGATGTTATGGTTTGGGGTTGCTTCACTTCCTCAGGTACTGGACAGCTTGCATTCATTGATTTATCTATGAATTCTACATGATCTCAAAGAGAGCTTGAAGAGAATTTAAGGCCATCTATCTGAAAGTTGAAGTTGAATCGAAAGTGGACCTTTCAACAGAATAATGATCTTAAGCACACGAGCAAATCCACCAAGGAATGGTTCAAAAAGAATAAATGGAGGGTTATGGAAAGGCCTAGTCAAAGCAATGCAAGAAAACCCTCAAATATCTTGCAACTGAAAGAATATTGAATGGAAGCCTGGTGGAGAATTATGCAAAAGGCCTACAAGATGTTATTTCTGCTAAAGGGGCCAATACTAGCTTCTGAGGAGAAGGGAGTACTTACATTTATTTATTAGAAATGAACACAAAATATATTTTTTTAAAAATTCTAAACATGCATGATGACTCTAAGATGTTCTGGTTTGAATCATTGATTTGAAGTTTATCTGACTTGTCCCTGATGTGATGCTGTAGGTGGTTGCTGTGGATCCGATAAGAAGACCTACGCGATCGGAGGATGGGCGTGGGCATGGTGGTTCCTCACAGACATTCAAAAGTAAGCGTTCTCTATTAGTAGTTTTTCTCTTTTACATGTATTTTATCTTCTTTTTATATCCAGAGCTTCTGCAGGTTTAATTCCCACACGGACATGTCGGACATGCTTAACGCTTTCGGTAATGTCTCGCATGATGCAGCTTGCTACAACTGAGCAGTGGATAAAGCAGTAAAGTTTTATGGAGCTTCCTGGACATGGTGATTAATCACCTCGAAGTTTACCCCATGTTATATTGATGAAAGTCGTAAGCTATGGGTAAATGCTGTCACTGCAATGGAAACAGAAATGCTACGAATGCAGCGAGACCGTCACCTTTAGTGTAGGTAGTACACAGAACCAGGCCGCAAACCTTTTTGAAAATCCCAGTTGCACCTATTCATGTTTCATGCGGTCATTGAGATCATAAGGCAAAGTCCACAGTTGCTCGTTTCATCAATTTCATTTCATGTGAAAAATACGTCATCGTGTAGTTTGTACATGTGAATCCCGAGGAGCAGGCGTGAACTTTTCTCAGCGTTTTACAGGGTTGAGTAAAATGAAAATCTTAATAGTGCGACGTAAATTGGAATTTAATTATATAACTATTCTAGAGGATTAAAAAATTAAACACCAATTTAATTATAAATTGTATATATATAAAACCTCGAGAACCTTTAAATTGGATAAAATCTCTAAACCTCCTAGAAAAACCGAACTTTTCTCAGCGTTTTACGAGGGTGAGTAAAATGAAAATCGTAATGGTGTGACATAAATTGGAATTTAATTATAAAAAAAGTTTTTAAAAATTAAATTCCAATTTATGTCGCTCTAATAAGATTTTCATTTGATTTCATTCAGCACAAGATTTTCGCATGCATTCAAATGAAATGATTATGTAGAAAATGGTGACACCAATTTGCAAAAGAACAATTGCAAAATGAAAACCTTAAATAAATAAATAAACAAATAAATAAGTGACCTAAGGATTTGTTTCTGATCAGGATACAAACCTAGTTTAGCTATATTTATCAGTGAAGCTTGTGACCTGAGACGAATAAATTCGAATAACCGGAAATGGAGTTCACATAGCTACTCAGCTGTAGGTGAGGTTAAATGTTAAACATTTCCATAATTATCTGAATACATCTGCAAAGGATTTGCAAAAAAAATGCTTAACTATTGGGCCATCCTTTCCTCTGTTGAATCCTTGCTAGCAGTTCTGTAATTAATGTAATTATGTCAAGTGGGCGGAGCTTAAAGTTTCAGCTAATGCACTGGGCATGAGTACATGCCTGTTGAGTTTTAATATTTTCATTACTATAGTCTAAGAGAAAACACATTGTAGCTACAGTTTATCCTAATAAAAAAAAAAAAAAAAAAAGATTGGCCAAAATTGCCTTTTCTACCTGTAGTTTCATCAGTCATGTTCAAATCCCAGTTGTTGCGAGTGCAGTACTCTCTCTGGCTAATGAATTGGACATGGATTCGTTCCCATGTATGTTTTGATTGTTTGCTCCAATCAATTGATCTACAGTGCATCCAGAAAGTATTCACAGCGCTTCACTTTTCCCACATTTTGTTATGTTACAGCCTGATTCCTAAATGGATTAAATTCATTATTTTCCTCAAAATTCTACAAACAATACCCCATAGTGACAACATGAAAGAAGTTTGTTTTCAATCTTTGCAAATTTATTAAAAATAAAAAACAACAAAAGCACATGTACATAAGTATTCACAGTCTTTGCTCAATACTTTGTTGAAGCACCTTTGGCACCAATTACAGCCTCAAGTCTTTTTGAGTATGATGCTACAAGCTTGGCACACCTATTTTTGGGCAGTTTCTCCCATTCTTCTTTGCAGGAACTCTCAAGCTCAATGAGGTTGGATGGGGAGCGTCGGTGCACAGCCATTTTCAGATCTCTCCAGAGATCTTCAATCGGGTTCAAGTCTGGGCTCTGGCTGGGCCACGCAAGGACTTTCACATAGTTGTCCTGTAGACACTCTTTTGTTATCTTGGCTGTGTGCTTAGGGTCGTTGTCCTGTTGAAAGATGAACCTTCACCCCAGGCTGAGATCCAGAGCGCTCTGGAGCAGGTTTTTAACAACGATATTTCTGTACATTGCAGCATTCATCTTTCCCTCGATCATGAGTAGTCTCCCAGTTCCTGCCGCTGAAAAACATCCCCACAGCATGATGCTTCCACCACCATGCTTCACTGTAAAGATGGTATTGGCCAGGTGATGATTGGTGCCTGGTTTCCTCCAGACATGATGCCTGCCATTCAGGCCAAAGAGCAACAAATCTTTGTTTCATCATGGTCTGAGAGTCCTTCAGGTGCCTTTGGGCAAACTCCAGGTGGGCTTTCATGTGCCTTTTACTGAGGAGTGGCTTCCGTCTGGCCACTCTACCATACAGGCCTGATTGATGGCGTTCTGCAGAGATGGGTGTTCTTCTGGAAGGTGCTCCTCTCTCCATAAAGACATGCTGGAGCCCTGTCAGAGTGACCATCGGGTTTTTGGTCACCTCCCTCACAGTGCTCATTGTGGCATTGTGACCGTCAATGCTGCAGAAATGTTTCTGTACCCTTCCCCAGATCTGTGCCTCGATCCTCAATCCTGTCCCGGAGGTCTGCTGATAGTTCCTTGGACTTCATGGCTTGGTTTGAGCTCTGACATGCATTGTTAACTGTGAGACCTTTATGTAGACAGGTGTGTACCTTTCCAAGTCATGTCCAATCAACTGAATTTACCACAGGTGGACTCCAATCGAGTTGTAGAAACATCTCAAGGATGATCAGAGGAAACAGGATGCACCTGAGCTCAATTTTGAGTGTCATGGCAAAGGCTGTGAATACTTATGTACCTGTGCTTTTTTATTTTTTATTTTTAATAAATTTGCAAAGATTTCAAACAAACTTCTTTTCTATTGCATTATGGGGTATTGTTTGTAGAATTTTGAGGAAAATAATGAATTTAATCCATTTTGGAATAAGACTGTAACATAACAAAATGTGGAAAAAGTAAGAGCTGTGAATACTTCCGTTTGCACTGTAATGTCCGGAGATCGTGAGTTCGAATTCCAGTGATGCCACAGGCGTCTGTTCCAAGGGAACAAAACTGGCCGTGCTCTCATGGTGATAGAGTTGGCATACCCTCTTTCCCCTATCGTTCGCAGCAACACTAGCCAATCATGGGCATCTGTGAGCTCATGTATGCGGAAAGCGTATGATAGTGGAGCACTAACTGATGAAAAGGTGCACATGTAAAAATATAATAAATCAATTAATTGTGCAAAATAATGTCATTAATGATGGTTAATTATTAAGTAGTTTGCAGCCCTATACTTGACTCTAGCGTTAATATTATTAATAGGACATCAATTTATACTTAATATAGCATTAATATAATTAATACGATGTCAATCTATACTTAATGTAGCATGAACATTTTTAATGGGACTATTTTACATTATTATTGAGGTTTATGTTTTGGTTGTTTTATGACTAGTGAGTGCTGATAAAATGTCAGCTGTTGGAATGTATAAAGTTACATGCTGTAGTCCAGCCACCTCAGCAAGTTGAAGCATTAATCAGTCCGGAAGCTGTTCCTATCTGTCTTATGGAAATACTATGTGGCAGTGTTCAGGGGTAAATAACACATCTGTCAGTTTATGAAGAGCCAAACTAGGGGCCCACAAATAATGTGTATCCTGCATATGTGTATACACACAGTTTATCATCAGGTCAGCTCAGTGCTCTTACACACAACCACCCACCCACACACACACATACATACGCATACTGCAGTTTGTGGAAAAACAAACACTCAGTTTTATTGCAAGGTCCCATGAAGTTCACCGTGGTGACATTCAGACAAGTGGACCAGGCTTCTAGTTCTACTCACTAAGTGAAATTATGGGGAAAGAAACAAACCCATGCTACACTGATCACTGTCAAGGGGAAAAAAAAAGCAGAATATTTAAATATACGTCAATGTAATGAGACTACGGTAATTCAAAATACTGTACTAGTGTGTATAATTAATATGTATGTATGTGTGTGTGTGTGTATATATATATATATATATATATATATATATATATATATATATAAATTATTATATTAATTATACACACTAGTACAGTATTTTGAATTACCGTAGTCTCATTATATTGACATATATTTAAATATTCTGCTTCAAGTATTCTTTTCAATTCATTCTGGTGCTTAACGCGCTGTTTTTATGTATCGTTGATTTTTTTAATCAATTGTAAACTGAAATGATTGCTGATCCTAAGTTTATGATATTTGTGTTCTATGTGCTACATGCTAACCCGCCTTGCTCTGTGTTCAGTCTTGCCTTGGGCTAAAACGCATTCGCTGGTACCCTAAGCTTGCTGCTCGGTAAAAGAGAGCTTTGTGCAGTGGGGCACTGTGCCAAAAATACTTTTGATGGCGTGTGTGTGTGTGTGTGTGAAAGGAGACTGTTGTAAGTAACTGAAAGGCATGTGTGGAATTCCACAGCAGATATTTGTGGGACTTCTCTCGCATGTACATCACAGCGACTTCCTAAATAGAGCAGCCATTACCGTGTAGCCGACGAAGACGTGCATGTTTCTGGATTGTGGAAAGTCGAGCTCGTTCCTGATTGTGAGGTCAGGGTAGTGTTCGGGAGTTCTATCTCCCCCTCCACCTTCCTGCCACGAAGCACTGCAATCTGCTTAGTAGCTGCTGTTAGTGTCACATTAATCTAATTTGCTGAAATGGAGGAGGAGAAGAACCAGAGCCACTGTTTGTGTTTTCAGGCTCGAAGCTGAGCTTTGTTTCATATACATCATGGTTAATTATATTTTAACCAAAGTCATGTCTAATGGGTTAGGATTCCCTTCCCTTCTGCAAGTGTAGCCAGATGTTGTGTCTTATTGAACAAAGCCTTGAAGAAAAGTTTGAAAGCATACAGCCCTTTGAAGAAAGCTGGGAGATGAGAAAGCTGTGGTGGGGCGCAATTTGACACCGCTGTGGCCTTCTTTAACTGATTATGGCCTCTGGATTTTATTTTGTTTGTTGTTGTTTGAGAAAATGTGATTCCTCAGATTAGGAGTCTTAAAGAGCAACTCCAGCGAATATAACAAACATAACCTGTTATCTCTTATATTGATCATTTCTGACAAGAATATTTTGGCATATTTTGCACACACACACAAAAAAAAAAAAGTTGGAGGTTGTCCTCAGATGTGAGTCTGAGTCTGCCCACGACTTTCCGAGCTGTCCCTGTAGCTCAGACATTTTCACACAGGTAGGTAAATATATTGTGCAAATTGTTTGTATTGTGCTGCCAGAGTATTATAAACATCCGTTACCACTGTACGTGCCCAAGTAAAGTTTCTCAGCTTGACAGAAACGTCCAAATGTGTGCAAAGCATCCGGTTTAAGAGGAGCGTTTTTAAAATGAATAAATCAATAAATAGAAAGTGTCTGAGCTTTAAATTCCACGAGTACAGCACACTAATGGCTCACATTTTAAACGCGCGCCGCAGCCCGTGTTCTATGCTGTGTTCGATTAAAAGTCGTATCCTGGGATTTCTGACTTCCGATTAGGACAAACCAAAGAAAATTTGTAAACTCGGGACAGTCTCCTCAATCCGGAGTTCAGCAAGTGACCTCAAATCAACTTGGCTGTTTAAATAACAACGTACTACTTTGTTATTTTTAAATAGAAGTGTTCGCTTTAGATCAGTCAACATACCGATATGTCCATCCACCTTTTGTATCGCTTGTCCTACACATGGTGTCCGGGAGCCTGGATCCTCTCCCAGGAGACTTTGGGCATAAGCTTGGGGACACCCTGGATGCAATGCCAACCCATCTCAGGGCACAATCTCTCACACACACACACACACACACACACACACACACACTATGGACAATATAGAGGTGCCAAGCAGCACATGTCTTTGAACTGTGGGAGGAAACTCCTGAAGCACAGGGAGAACATGCAAACTCTTCTCATAAAGAGTAGGGGTATACCCCCAGTGTCCTGGCAAAATTTCCCTTTTGGACCCCTAATAATCTCCATCTCTGAATTGGCTACATCACTCTCCTCTCCTCTCCACTAATAACTGGTGTGTGCTGTGCGTTCTGGTGCATTATGGCTGCCGTCGCATCATCCAGGTGGATGCTACACACTGGTGGTGGTTGAGAAGACTTCCCCCATACAATGTAAAAGTGCTTTGAGTGTCTAAAAAAGCGTGATCTAAATCTAAGGAATTATTAAACTCCGCACACACTGGGCAGAGTCGGGAATCGAACCCCCATCCCTGGAGGTGTGAGGCTAACCACTAAGCCTCCGTTACCCACGTTGAACTGTTTTAAGGAGTCCATCATCGTTTTCTGGCTAGCTTGTTGCTAACAAAAGACGGACATGGAGATGTCCATGTAGCTCAAATGCATGAAGACCGAATATGGTTTAATTCGTATTCCCACGTCCAAGGCAAGTCGAACGCAGCAATACAACAGTCGGAAATTTGCTGCAGTTTTGTTTTGTTCAGAGCATAAACACCGCATGTTCAGTTCTACATTTTTGAGCTGTGGAAATGATAAAAATGCACATCTTGATATAGCTTCTACCAGACAAAAAAAAAAGTGACCACTCCCCCAATGATGTTCAAAGTGTTTAACAGGCAGTGTAACAGAGGGTGTGTTAGCGTGAGGGCGTGGCAACAAAACGGCAGCTGGAGTTGCTCTTTCAAGGCACCACTTTGCAGTGGTCTAGCTTTAACCTTTGACTGATTCCTGATACCCAGAACATGTCTTTCTTTAATGCGGTGATAACATTCTGCTGTCCTGTTACCCCCTTTCCCTCCCTTTTCCTCTCCGCTCACCTGCCTGCAAAGAATTTCTCTGGGAGTAATAACCGTCCTGTGTCGCTGTGAGAATATCGAAACGTCGGAGGGCGTCCCCCTGGATGTGACCGGGGTGGCTCAGGTAATCCGATCCAGTCCAAGCAAACAATTTAAAAGAAAAAAAAAAACAGACAAACAAATCCACTGGACTGAAGGACAACAGCAGGGGAGCTGGAGGTCAAATAAACAGTGGCAGCAGAAAGCTGGTCTGGAAATCTGTTTTCTCATGCGCTTGTTTTTCTGCTTCCCCTGATCTGGGCGTACACACACCGTTACCTATGCAGTACTGCTTTTATGGTTTTCTTCTGTTTGTGAAGGGGAAAGAGAGTCAGCTGTCACCAACACACTCTTTGCTTTTCTACACCATCATGCATTTAAAGAATTCCACGTGCACTGTCTAAATTTCTTTACAAACAACACTGAAATTAATTCTGTTTGTTTTGAAAGATTTATTCATGTATAAAGTCATATTGTGTAGTTTTATTCATTTGCTGAGCATTTTATTACAGCTTAAAAGTCAGTGCACATGGACCACATGTCTGGAGTGAATTATTTATTTATTCTTTTTTTTTTTTTAAGTACTTGTGGGGTTTTTTGTATGTATGTTTGTTTTTTTGTTTTGTTGTTGTTTTTTTTTTTTTACTTGTCCTCCCATATCTATTGTTCTTCCTTTCGTTCTTCTTCCATTCCTTTCCGTAGACCGTCAGCCCAATTTTTTTGCTTTGTTCTTTCCTTTCTTTGCGTCTCCCACAGGATAACACTAGAGATTATGACCCTGCAGCCCAAGTGTGAGGATGTTGAGACAGCGGAGGGGGTAGCGCTTACAGTCACAGGGGTGGCACAGGTAAACCCAGAGCACCTCCTCTTTTTTAACAGGCTTCTTTTCTCCCTGTTTTGCCTTTCAACCTGTCCAGTTTTCTAGCTCCAGTGCCAGTGACACTCAAGCATCAACAACAAAAAAGCTGGATATTATTTTTCATTCTTGGTTTCTGATTGGTCAGTAACTCATACTTTTTTAAGTACTGTCTGGATTGAATATAGAGTGAAATGTCTAATATATATATATATATATATATATATATATATATATATATATATATATATATATATATATATTTTATTACAAGCTCACCAGCCCTAGCCAAGCATACAGCCTTTGTGGTCTAAATCATGTGCATTAATCTGATTAACTGATCAGTAGATAAATTTTATTTAAAGCATGGCTTACTGATGATTATAAATATATAAATCAATGTGGAAGAGAACAGCACCAAAACGTTGATCAATAACATCTTGAATAAATATTACAGTGTCATTGATTTTATTTAAAATGTGATTGATTTCTTGCCTTAAATAGAGGCTGGGCTTTGGACTGGATTTCATAGTGCAGTCTACTTGCATTAGTGATTATTTCAAGGATGCTGAAAATCAGAAATCTTGGAGAGAGAGAAAAGAGCTCTGGGGCAAGGAAAAGGGGGTTGCTGCCTGTGCATCACTGAATTTTAATTTCTTTATTCCTTTTATTTTGGTCAAGTCTTGGCGCATGCTGATTTGTTCCAGCAGAGGTTTTGCTGTACTTTTTAATGAACCAAATTTTCAACAGACACCTAGTCTGGTTCCGATTCAACAAATTTGCATCTCATTTCATTGTCAAAAGAAATGAGACACTCCAGGAGACTTCACAAAGCCACACGAGCGCTTCCAGACTCCTGTGCATGACCCTGTGCTTTTGACCATTTTAGATCTAGTTAGACCAAACAGGTTTGAATCAAATTAGACCAAACTAGTTAGAACAAACAGTATTAACGGGTAATGAGTATGATTATGGGGTAGTGATTAACGGGTCAAGCACCGTGTGGTAGACTATGGTAATGCAGACATTTAGGCTCTAGCTTTATCTCGGTCCTGATGATGTGACCAAATTTAGCAAATTAGATGGGAGAGTAGCACAAAAAAAAAGGGGAAGTTACAATTCAAGATGGCGGACGTTGAACCAATTCTACCCAAAACCGTAAACTAAAGGAATGTAGAATTGTGATTCTCTGACGAGTTGCAGTGTTCTGGACATGGGACAAATTGGCAAGAAGACTTTTGGGACCATGCTGAATCTGTATAGTGGATTTTTTTTTTTTAATTATCAATAAATGTGACTGGTTCTGTGAACTAACATAGCATGAATAAAAAGTTGAAGAAGAAGGGAAAAAAAATGATCATCTTCTGTGCTTGGGCCCATGTCTGCAGATGTAAGCACATGTCTTTCCTTAAGTCAGTTAATTTTGATGATATGACAATGTAGTGTTACCACATATACCCATACCCAGTGATGTGAGGCCAATAATCATCAATAATAGTCACTTTAAAGTGATTTTCCATCAACACATTTTCCATCAATTCCTCCCCTTTTTATTTATTTATTTATTTATTTATTTATTTATTTCTTTAAGCCCTTTTGTATCCTGTAATATCATTAGAGGGAGGAGCCAAGAAGCAAGGAAAGGAAACGACAAAACACTCGAGTTACGCACTCGTAGGCTTTCTAACATACCCTAAAGGCAGAATGAAGTGGATCTAGGACAGGGAGTGCTTGCACCATAAGCTTACCGATGTCATGCACAATCGCCAAACAGAGTGGGCCCGTTTCCTTTCTCTACGTCGCATTATCTCATGGGTGTTTTGTTTCAGGGCCGCCTCAGGACCAGACAGTCTGTAAGCTAACAAAAATATTCCTATTTCTTTCCCATTTAAAAAATTCTAGCAATACTGGGAGCAGACACAGATGAGCTCTGCCAATCAGAAGACCAACATATTTTTTTTGTTCTATTTCATTATTTAACCTTTTTTTTCCTGTTCCCTCACATTTCTTTTATGCATTTTGCCCTTTCGTTTTGTTTGATCCTGTTGTGAGAGTGATGTGTGTTTGCACATGATGAGGGTGGAGGGTTATATTGTTCCAGATGCATGCAGCTGTGATTTGAATGTCTGCCTGAGCCGTGCTCCCTCTGTAGGCTGAAGTTGGATCCACACGAATGAACGACCCTGGAAGAAACTGAAATGACTCCCAAAAGATATTTAGAAAGAATTAACATATTTAGACTATATTATTTTCTTTGTATTTATATATTTTTTCAATTCTAATTTGGACCACCACTGTTATACGACATGATTATACTGTATGAATCAATTGAATCAGGCAAACTGGGAAATCTTATCAACACCCTGTGTAATACTGGGAGTCATTTGGGACTCTGTATTTGATCTTGCATGTTTCCACCACCCACATTTGCACCATCAGTTCAAAAACACTTTTCAAAAACAGTATTTTTTTAGAGGCTGCTCACTCTTTTCCATGTTCACCTCAGTGTAAGCGTACGGCTGCAGGATGCTGATCTGAGGCCGGAAAGTTGAGAGACGGTTTATGTAAATACAAACCGGATCAACTGGTCTCAGATCAGCGCAGACGGGAAGCTCCTGCCTGAAGCCAGACGTTTTGTTAGCACACCTACTTTTGATCTGTATCTGTCCGAAGAACCAGCTCACTCTCTTCCCATTTCACAGCAGCGGAAATCAGTATTTAACACGTTCTATAAGCTTCAAAATTCAGTTCAGTTTACAAGGTAACACCAAAACAGGCTATCTGTTTATATAGTGTTGGTTTACCCTACAGCAATATTCCAGTGTTTTTCAAACTAATCTCCAATAAAATGCGTCTTGAGTATGTGTGCGATTACCACAGACAAAAGTTCTGAGCTTTCCTGTAATGCGAAAAGAACAGAAAACCCAGTATAAAACAAACTTAAAGTTAAAAGGGCAGTTGTGGTGTAAATACGAAACATTATTATTACCAGTATCTCTGTTGAACGCTTTATTGATTTCTTGAGCCTTGGGTGTTTACTGTAAATCTGTGTAATTTGTCCTTTTACAGACAATTCTAGGATTGGGAGAATTTGTGGCCTCTGGAACATAAACCCTCCTGATGGACCTGTCTAGTGGCCCATGGTCAAAAGCTGCAGCTTTATATGTTTTCCTGTCTATCAAGCAGTTGGTGTGACTTGGCGGCTGGTTCGAAGGCTGTAAACTTCGGCTCGCTCGTATGGTATAAGGCATCAGCTTTAGTGTACTTGCCATCTTGTTGGTATGATGTAATTAAATTAATAAGTGCAGACGCATCAAGCTACCGTTTTAAACATGCTGCGTGTTCCTCTTGACGAGTGAACATGGTGAGAAGCTGGAATGGCGGATGGGTGTATTGGCCTGACGAAATATTCATGGTGCCATTCGGCTGTAAAGAAAATGTTCCACTCCTCCATCTCACAGATCTGGGTATGGTTGTTTGCAAGTTCATTCTGATGCAGAGGTGTGACCGAGACCAAAGGCATAAAACGTGGCAGTGAAACCTAGCATAATTCAAGTAATTCTCCTCTGTATTCAATGCAGAAGTCAAAGTCTGTCACCATTCTTCTCGACAAATATAAACTAGCACTGTCTGGAGGTGTGGATGATTAAACCCCTGGCTAAAAGCCTTATTGATCCACTTCCTTGTTTTTTTTTTTTTTTTTTTTTGCATTTTTTTTTTGCATTTTTGTTAGCTGCAAACTCTAAACTATGAGCGTAGCTATCTGACTATGGAAACAGACGTAGCTAATGTTAGCTTGCTAGCTAGCCGGTCTCATGGTTGTATCAAAGAATAAAAAAAAAACATTGACTGAACCCATAACTATTAACGTTGCCTGAGACGTTATACGCCAGTGTCGATAGATGTTGTGTTGAATACAGAACTGTCAGCTGAAATAACCTCTTGCAAAAAAAAAAAAACCCAACACAAACCTTCAAACAACAACGAGTCCATCAGAACGCTGAGAATAAGTGGATAGCAGCAGTTTCCTTGACACAAATGGAGCATGGTGATGGGTCCATGGCACAGTACCACGCAAGATGGTGTGGAAATACTCTTATTTTCATGTTCTCTAGCAGGATCGTAATGAAGGTGAGTCAGACTAGGAAGTCAGTATGGCAGGCCAGTGGATTTAAAGTTAGCCAATGCTGAAACCCTGTGATCAGAGCACGCTCATTCCAGCATTGTGAGAACTCACCATTCCAGTTCTGCAAAGTTGGAAATTCTCTGTTCGCTTTGTGTAACACTTTGTGTCATGTTTGTGTGGTTCTGTTTTGTTTTCCCAATTTATATTATATTTAACAACTGCCCTTAGGCTTGAATTATAAGTGTGTTTCACATCAACCGGTTTTCTGTTCGTTCCTCAATACAGGGACACTCCAGTTCTTGTCCATGATGAGTTTAAATGTAGAACAAGTGTTGAGAACGTACAGTTATTCCTCACATAGTCCTCAATTTGTCTAAAAGAGGAGGAGTGGACTTTATATACAGTGGTGATTGTATTTTGTACACAGTTTGAACTTTTAGAACAATTTGAGTATTGTATGTTTTTAACTGTAATTTTCTTTGTGTTTTTTAGGCTTTGATTTAGCTTTTGTTTTTTTTCCCTGAGCGGAAATATGTCCGTGTCTATTTTTCCGACGTGTGTGTGTGTGTGTGTACACAATGCTTTCAGGTCAAAGTAATGACGGACCATGAGCTACTATCTCTTGCCTGTGAACAGTTCCTGGGTAAATCAGTGACTGAAATTAAGGGAGTCATCCTGCAGACACTGGAGGGTCATCTGCGCTCTATTCTGGGTTTGTCAGCCCTGTTTACTTCTTGTGTTTACAGCCTTGTAAATAAGTCATATACAGTCACAGTATATCACAGTGATATGCTGAGACCAGCATTAGCACAAACATTCATGTAAATCAAAACATGGACCCCAAAGTTGTGCACTGCAGTCGAAGAGGGTACCATGTTGTCCAGAGATGTGAATGAGTGAGTTAGTATCGTGTCCTTCATCTAAGAGAATATGTTCCTGCTCTCTAGATGGGAGAGACTGTCTTTATTCCTCTCTCCCCTTGCAATACTTTTGAAAAGAATCAATGGCATTATGTCTGACCTCCTCAGTCCTGTGTTTCTAGGCACTCTGACAGTGGAGCAGATTTACCAGGACCGCGATCAGTTTGCCAGCCTGGTGAGGGAGGTGGCCGCTCCTGATGTGGGTAGGATGGGTATTGAGATTCTCAGCTTCACTATTAAGGTGAGCAGTTTGTAGCCAGGTCCTGTGTATTTTGTAGTTCGGGAACTGTGCATTGTATTGAAAGAATAGAATATGTAATCCTGACCCTCCAAAAATTGGGAAAAACACTATGAATGAAATACAGTGGAATGCAATTAATTGTCTTTGTGCAAAGAAAATAGTACAAGCACAATAAAAGGTTTTCTATTGTATTTATTTTTGTCTTTTGTCCTGATGAACATTTAGGGACATGTATGTAGTATGTTGTGGCATACTCTCTTTAAAACATTATAAATCATGACTGAGGATTTAACCGCCTTTAATTAGGGATTTCCTCACATTTATGCTGCTTCATTAACATATCTGTTCAGAAACCCGACACACGTATGGGTAGGAAAAAATTAATTGACAACCAACCAGGATATAGAGTATATAGGTGTTTGTCTGCATTAGTAATTGATTATATCTTTGAATTTTGAGTCTGAAAGCCACCTATGCCAGCGTATATATGGCTTGTGTATGGTAGTGATTTTTGGTGTGTGTGATCTCTCATAATAGGATGTCTATGATAAAGTGGATTATCTGAGCTCGTTGGGAAAGACCCAGACAGCGGCTGTGCAGAGAGACGCAGACATTGGAGTAGCGGAGGCGGAGAGAGATGCTGGAATCAGGGTGTGTCCGTGGTGGTTAAAATCAATTTGTTTACATCGATTTTTGTCTGCACGTCTGCTCACTCTTGCTTCTTCTCTCCCTCTGTTCTCTACAGGAAGCAGAATGCAAGAAGGAAATGATGGACATTAAGTTCCAGGCAGACACTAAAATGGCCGACTCCAAGCGAGAGCTGGAGATGCAGAAAGCTGCTTTCAACCAGGAAGTCAATACAAAGGTATTGACGGATCGGATGAGTAGTTGGGTAAAAAATCTGAAGATGGGGAAATATAACTCCCGAGTCATGCTATTGGTAGTTAGCTTAAACTGTGCTTTGCGGGAACTACACAGTATATATAGGGTCTCACATTTGGGTGCAAAATGTTGCACTACACATACCCCAGACCGAAATGTCTATCCGTGTTCGAGATGTGTTGGGCAGACTTTGTGGGAAAATTGAACAATCCAAAAGCATTGTGCATCGTTTAGTAAGGTTTTCCATCAAACCTGAGAACAAACATAAAACAAGGAAGGTGTTCTGTATAAGCAATGCGGTTGCTATAGTCAGGCCTTTGGGATATTTGCTGTTGAGGCAGGGAATTCAGTGGGGAGACTCAAACTTAGCTTTTCCAGATGTGGCGAGATCAGAATCTCCACCACTGCAGTGCCTGGGGACTGTAATATTTAAAGTGCATCCATTATCTAAAGTGCATCCGTTCCCTCTCTTTCAGAAAGCCGAGGCTCAGCTGGCGTACGAGCTGCAGGCAGCTAAGGAGCAGCAGAAGATCCGTTTAGAGGAGATCGAGATTGAGGTGGTGCAGAGAAAGAAGCAGATCACCATCGAGGAGAAAGAAATCATCCGGACAGACAAAGAGCTGATCGCCATGGTGAAGAGGCCTGCCGAGGCCGAGGCCTACAAGATGCAGCAGCTGGCTGAAGGACAAAAGTATGTCGAGACTCGAGAGTGAGAAATAGTGCAGTAGAAAGAACCAACACTGAAACTATATGTACAGCTCAGAAAGTTCGAGGCATTGTAATGTAGAAAAGTCTCAAGAGCTAGATTCTTCATTTCCCTTTTTTTTTTGTAACAGGGTGAAGAAAGTGCTGACGGCACAGGCTGAAGCAGAGAAGATCAGGAAGATTGGAGAGGCTGAAGCAGCCTCCATTGAAGCTGTGGGCAAAGCTGAAGCAGAGAAGATGAAGCTAAAAGCTGAAGCTTACCAGCAGTATGGAGAGGCAGCGAAAACGGCACTGGTCCTAGAGGCGCTGCCCAAGGTATAGATGAATAGATAAATATATGATAAATATTTCATTTGTAATTGTTTATAGCTGTAATCAGCACAATCTTGGAATCTCTTTTGCTTCTGGATGCTGTGGACTCCTTTGAAGTGCATAAAGTGGAAGTTTGAATTGAAATAGCTGTAAAGTAGTAGAAACTACTACTCAGAGGAAGCGCATGTCTGCTTTAGCTCTCCTAGGATGCCTAGCTGGTGTGTAATGGGGAAGAACTAATGAGTGGAAATGAATAGGGAATTATTATATTTATTATTTTATTTATTTATTTATTTATTTAAATCCCAGAAATACCCATCATGTTCAGATTTAGGATCAAACCGATTAACCAACTGTTGAGATGTCTTTGCACAGATTGCTGCAAAGGTGGCGGCTCCCTTGGGCAAGACCAATGAGATTATCATTCTGAGTGGCGAGGGCAACCGCGTGACCAGTGAAGTGAGTCGTCTCTTGGCCGAGCTGCCGGTTACAGTTAATGCCCTTACAGGAGTCGACCTCTCAAAGGTAAAACACTCTGACATCATGGATATCAGTGCAACACACTACAAGAAAGAATGAATTCAATTTAATTTAGATCAACCTCTTATAATGACCTTGGGAGGAATAGAATGCTGCAGGGATTTTTTTTTTTTTTTTTTTTTGTAGGCCAGCCCGGAAGTTCCCTCTATAAAAATCCAGTAGGATTATATTCAATTGGCTTTTAGACTATTTTCAGCAAATAAGCTCTGTGACCAACAAAACTTTGTGCTTCTTACACGTTTTGTTCGTCAAGATAATACAATATAGGGCGGCTGTGGCTCAGTCGGTAGAGCGGATTGTCCACTAATCCACTAACCGTGGGGTTGGCGGTTCGAATCCCGGCCCGGGTGAACCGGGGAGTATAACACACAACATGGATGTAGTAGAGGAGTTTTCCTGTTCAGCTTGATGGCGTTTAATATCCCCAAAAACCTCCATAGTCCCATTTAGCCACTTGTTAGCAACCGCATTTTTCAAGACACATAAAAGCTTAACAAAATCATGAGTGAGGATAGAATCTTGAGTAAAACGTGAAAATATCTTAAGCTTATGTTCATCACAGACCTTATTTCAGACATTTGACGAAATACCCATTCAAAAAACCCATTGACTTCGGGACGATGGAACTGGAAGTGCAGAAATATTAGCACTTTGTTTACGTATTTATTGTCTATTCATTTTTATTATCAGTTGATTTTTACAATGTTTTAACTATTTCAATTAGTTTATTTATTTTAAAATATCTAGATGTTGAATTCAATAGAGGGCCAGAATCAAACTGTGATTTGTGAATTCTTATCTTTCCATTGTTTGTGTAACTGCGTAGTTAAAAAGCATCATCTGTCTGTTTCCCCTTTGCAGATGCCTTTGTTGCAGAAAATGACCAGTGCTCATGCATGAAGATTCTTCACCTCTATGGCCTTTAAGACACAACTTAAATGCAATCTTTAATGCCTTACCAGGATGTTCTATCCTGTTGTTATTTTATCCTTAGTGCCATCTATGTGTAGGACCAGACCGTGTCCATTGTTTAGAATATCCTGTAGTGCTCTTCCTCTTTACTGGTGTTTTTTTTATTTTATTTTGTATGCCACCTAAATGGTGATGTTATAAACCAGTTATTGCACTTGCAAGTTAATTAATATTCTTGAGCAGTGCATGGGAGAGAATGTGTCCATCATTTTTTTAACCTACATGATTTAGGCAATGACTTAATGAAAACTATAATGACTGGCATATAGGAAAGGACCGCATTTTTTTTTTGTCTTTAAAAGGCACAGGGAGCTTTAAAAAAATCATTTGTGTTTTATGTTTGTTTGTTTTTGCAGTTTAACTTTTGCAGTTTACAGTTGAAAAAGGGATTAACCTCAGCTGTTACACTAACATCTGTTCAACTAAACTGCATCAGGCTCGTTCAGGTGTGAAAACACACACACGCCGGTTTTTATGTTTGCTCAGCTGTTTTATTTTGCATTTAAGAAGTGCATAATCAGTTTACTAAACAACTGACAATTCACTGTAATTAAAATGCAATTTTATAAATATGCATACATGATTGTCTTTGTCATATTGCAAAGCAAGACTCCAAATTCTACACTTTTTTTTGTGAAGTTTATGTAAATTGATGTCACTTGAGATCACTTATTTGTATAATCGATATTAAGTTGTTTAACTGTAGTTTTAGCAACAGTTAATCACCAAATGTGTCTACTGCCTTAATTAGCTATAGCCTATACATACAGCCTAAACAGGGCATCTACTATAATTTAGTAGGTGTATGAAACTTTAACAATATTTTTTTTATCAGTTAGACATTGTTTAAAGTTATGTCAGGGTTAAACAAGGCTAGGACAGGGAAGTTGAGTATGAAATAGCTTAGAAGGGATTTGTTTTAATTGTTGCTGAATATTGCAAAACAAATATCTCATGTGTTTTTATATGTGTTCAAGATAAATGTTTGCTATTTCAGTGTGCTTCACCAGTTGTGCAGTGGTTTAATGTGAAAATCAGATAGACAGTGCATCTTGTGCGGTTAATCGAATATGTTTTGTAATGTAACCCATCCATATACTGTGTTGTGAAATTTTTTGGGGGAAAAAATTTGGGTTCATTTAACAATTCAAGTGGTATTCAATATCAGCTCATTGTTTTACTGTTTTTCAGTTCAATGAATACCTGAAGCAGATAGTCAGTGTTTTTAAGAGGACTAATGACTACTGAACTTCAGTACATGCTCTGATGGTCTTTTAACCTTGCTGTACCTTCATTGTTCTGCAAATGTTTTGCTGTTCTAAATGAGATGTTCGGTTTGAGATGCAAAAAAGTAGGTCAGTACGTTAACTATTATTTTGAAGCTATGACAATGAAATAAATAAATTAATGAATATAAACTGAAATGGAAACTGGTCAACTGAAGCGGTCATGCCAAAATACTGAAAGGCCTGTAAAAAAAATTTTTTCTCTCTTGTCCTGGAAACCACGCTATGGAATCTTATCATCATTTTAAACCATTGCATTTCAACCAACTACGTCAGGTATTTCTAAACTTTGTTTATTATTTCTAATGAAAAATAGCAAAATGGATCTATACCTATATGTCTACAATATATTAAATGCTGTATAAAAAAGTGCCAGACTATACAACATTTTGTAATAATCCATGTGATACCTTGTTAAACACGGCTCGTTGACGAATGCTTTTGACTCACTCAACTATACGTTGTTGTATCTTGATCGAGTCATGTTTAGTTAATGCTGAGATGACAAAATGTGAAATGCCTTTTGCTACTGTGCACCCATACCTCACTCATATAATTGCAATCACAATTATTTAACCCTCATTGCATATCCGGTTTATTGTTGTCCAAATTTACAGACTTTCAGCTGTTTGCAATGAATAAATTAAACATGAAAGCCAATGAAATTGTTCAACACAACGAATGTTTCTCCCCAAATTCAACTGAAAATGACTTCTCCCAGTTTCAAAATTATTCAACACTCTGTCCACAGTCAAGCATTGTGGTGGATCGGTGATGCTCTGGAGCTGCTTTGCATCCTCTGGCACTGAAGACCTGCAGCGTGTGGAAGGCGAGATGGATTCATTGAAGTATCAGGAAATTCTAGGAGAAAACCTCATGCCGTTTGTGAGGAAGCTGAAGCTTGGGTTTCATTGGACCTTCCAACAGGACAATGATCCCAAGAATACCTCATATTCCACCAAGGCTTGGTTGCAGAAGATTCCTGGAAGATTCTACAGGGCCATCACCATCACCTGACTTGAACCCCATAGAAAATCTCTGGTGGGATTTGAAGGCGGCGTTTGCAGCACGCAAACTCAAGAATATTACTGACCTGGAGGCCATTGCTCATGAGGAATGGGTTAGGATTCCTCAGGAAGCAAAAGGGTGCGCTACTAAGTATTAAAGATGCTTGCCATGAAGGGGTGGAGGAATCAGTATAAATTGCATTTTCAGTTGAATTTGGGGAACCCACTTGAAGCATTCATTGAACTATTTCAATTGCTTTTGTTTGATTTGTTCATTGCAAACAGCTGAAAGTCTACATTTTGACAATAAACCTGGTTTGCACGGGGGGGGGGGGTTGAATAATTTTAATTGCAACTGTATAAAAAAATTAAGTATAACCATAATATCCAATGAGAATAAAATGCTTGCCAGAAACCTGCATTCTTTTTGTCTCGATGTAAAACAGTATTAGCTCATGTATGCACAGCACTAAACCCTAAAATATTTTTTAACACAAGTTAAACAAACCTCAATCTCTACAGTTTCACATTAACCTTTTCCGTTAGTTATTGTTTGTCCCTAAAAGATGATTTTGTAATGTTTCAAAAATATTCCTAAACCTGTTAAGAATATTTAGTTAGGATATTGTTTGTGGGATTTATATAGAATTATTGTAATCAGCAGTTGAATTTAATATTGATCAAAACGGGGTCAAGGTCACAGCAAGGTCAATGTATGAAATAGAGTGATTTCATCAACAGCTTCGTTCCTGTTTTTCATGTGTGTATATTTTAAGGTTATTTGAAATATATAGGTTAGTAAGAAAGAGAAGCCATGGCGGTGGAGCCATCTCGATTGACATGGGGCGTTAAGTTCTGCACTAGAGATTCATTTTGGAAGCAGCAGGGGTCTCTAAACATCACAAACCGCTCCTTTAATAGTTAATACCTAATCATAGTGGTCATAGTGCAGTGCAATATATTAACAGAGTAGAAAATCAGACCTATACAAAGGAGAAACACTGCAAACTCCAGATTATCATCTGTTAATCTGGGTCTCCATTAGCATCAAGCATGTGTCATCATAAAAAAATAACGGAGGAAATAAAAATTGATTTTAAGGTTTTATTCGTATAACCAAACCAAATTTTAAAAAATCCATAGTATATTCACATCTTTTATAATGCCCAGAGAATGAATGTTAATGTTTTATCTTTTATCTGAGTCCTTAACTTTCTTTATTTCCCAGCAGCATTTTCTCCAACGTATTCCACCAGCTGTGAAACTGCCACTGATCTGGGCTCAGTGCTACTCTGACCTGGGTTTCCATTGAAAACTGGCCACTCTGTTGTATGGCCAGTGTCTTGTTCAGTGCAAAATGCTGCATCACAGTCCTGGACAGTTGGGAAAATCTGGGCTTTCGCTTCCCTATGAGAGCCTGAGGCCGTCTGCTCGTGTTGGGGATTAATTTGTAAATCCTTGGCCACCACTCGTGCCTGGATTGTGTTGAAAATGTCAGACAGGGGCTTTGGATTCGAATCCAGGCTCGTAAAGACCTTTTCAGGCAGCTGCATTCGGCTGAGCTTGGGTGGTAGACGGAGGGACTGGTGGAGTTTGGCTTGGGCTGAGTAATTCTGGTGTACGGCTGGGGTGTGGGTGTCTGGGTGACATTGCTGCTGCAGCATCGGGATTCGGGGGATGTGGGCTTGTGGCAAAGAGGCACACATGTACTGGAGATTGTCATCAGGCCTGGACCAGAAGGGCACAGAGACTATTCAAGCAAGCTCGGCTATCTTTGAATGAATTTCAATTAAAAATATAAGCTATAAACAGGTTTATGAAGGGTTAATACATAAGCTATCCTATGTTTCTAATGGCATTCTATTGAATGGACAAACCACAGAATTTTGGTTTTATATATATATATATATATATGAGATAGAAAAGTAAATCTGGATAAATAAAAAATCAATGTAAATTAAAGTAACTCAGCATGTAGAATAAAGCTAGAAAGAAACTATTAGCTTTAAGATTATGAAATGTAACAACATAGATGTCTTGTTTGTTTAATTAGTCATAATTACGTTACATAATTAGGTCAAATGTATCATGAATAAACATGGTAGGCATTGTAGAAAAGTAGAACTTATTAATAAATTATTTGTTTGCTCAAATAATTTACTCAATTTAATATCTCCTATGCAAAATAATTAAAGCTAAGTGAGTGTGATGTATCTAAAAAAAAAACTAAACATATAATCTATTATTTCTATTATTGTTCATGTAGTTCATCATCATCTCACCTTCTGGAGTCTCTGTTCTTGCTGTTGAGTATATGTGGGGATTGATGGGAAATGGTGCTCTGGCTCAATCCCTCCTGGCCACAGGCCAACCCAGCTCCTCCACAACTGATCAATGCTGATAAGAAAGGGTTGGAGACAGGCACGGATGCAGCTTTCATGTCAGGTAGGCACAGTGCACCACTGGATTCCGCTGAGCTGGAGACTTGCTCATCTTCCTCATCATCTCTGTCCAACAGACTTGCTGAGAAGGTGAAAAATTGTCATGTTTGCATTACTGAGAACGCTTAAAGATTTCTTGATAGTTTTCATGTCTTCTACTTATTTATTAATTTGTTTGTTTGTTTATTTTAATTCTGCATTCTTACAGGGCCCCCTGGTGGCTTGGGAGGTTGCTTACAGATCTTACTATAATAAATTGGCTATATTGTGTTTTTATAATTTTAGATCATGTTTAACTTTTTGGGGCAGAACACAGGGGAGAAATTGTACGCTAAACAAAATATTTGTGTTTCAAATAAAATAGTGAAATATTTTTAATCAACTTTTTTTGTTTTGAAAATTTTTTATTGCTCTGTATTTAGTCTACAAAAGTGCGCAGTGTCCAGGATGTGTTGAATCAGATCTTAGATGAAATGATTTTGAGGCAGGGGACGATCAAAAGATAAGAAAGTAAAGACCAGCTACTACCGGTTAGTGCATTATAATTAAATTCAGTATTGTAATAAAAATCACTTTAAAATAAGGAGGAAAATATTAGTATGGGGTAAACTCTTTGGAGAAAAGAGCAGAAGCATCACAATTATAGTGTTTGGTACAAAGTTTGGTTTTCACTTTTATTTGTATCCTGGGGCCAGTGAAAGGTTTCATTATTAATTATTAAAATTTGCTGAATCTATTTTATTTTATATGTCAGGCTTAATTTGTCACTAGACAACTGCTACAAAAAAAATCATAATGTTTAAAAGGGAAACAGTGTTTGTACATCAATAACTTCACCAAAAAATCTTTTGCATTATGTTAAAATGATGATTGGAACGCATGATTGTGGTGTGTATGATTGTGGTGTGTATGATGATTTCTATGCATGATTGCGGTGTGTATGATGATTGGGGTTTGTCTGATGATTGGTACGCATGATTGTGGTGTGTATGATGATCGGTATGCATGATTGGGGTGTGTTTGATGATCGGTATGCATGATTGTGGTGTGTATGATTGGGGTGTGTATGATGATTGTGGTGTGTATGATTGGGGTGTGTATGATTGTGGTGTGTATGATTGAGGTGTGTATGACGATTGGTACGCATGATTGGGGTGTGTATGATGATCGGTATGCATGATTGGGGTGTGTATGATGATCAGTATGCATGATTGGGGTGTGTCTGATGATCGGTATGCATGATTGTGGTGTGTATGATGACCGCTATGCATGATTGTGGTGTGTATGATGATTGGTATGCGTGATTGGGGTGTGTACGATTGGGGTGTGTACGGTGATTGCTATGCATGATTGTGTTGTGTACGATGATTGGTATTTATGATTGGGATGTGTATGATGATTGTGGTTTGTATGATGATTGTGGTTTGTATGATGATTGGGGTGTGTATGATGATCAGTATGCATGATTGGGGTTTGTATGATGATCGGTGTGTATGATGATCAGTATGCATGATTGTGGTATGCATGATTGTGGTGTGTATGATGACTGGTGTGCATGATTGTGGTGTGTATGATTGGGGTGTGTATGATGATCGGTATGCATGATTGTGGTGTGTATGATGATTGGTATGCATGATTGTGGTGTGTATGATTGGAGTGTGTATGATGATTGTGGTTTGTATGATGATTGTGGTGTGTATGATGATCGGCATGCATGATTGTGGTGTGTATGATGATTTGGGTGTGTATGATGATTTCTATGAATGATTGTGGTGTGTATGATGATTTCTATGAATGATTGTGGTGTGTATGATGATCGGTATGCATGATTGTGGTGTGTATGATGATTGGTATGCATGATTGTGGTGTGTATGATGATCGGTATGCATGATTGTGGTGTGTATGATGACTGGTATGCATGATTGTGGTGTGTATGATTGGGGTGTGTATGATGATCGGTATGCATGATTGTGGTGTGTATGATGATTGGTATGCATGATTGTGGTGTGTATGATGACTGGTATGCATGATTGTGGTGTGTATGATGATTGGTGTGTATGATTGGGGTGTGTATGATGATTGTGGTTTGTATGATGATTGTGGTGTGTATGATGATCGGCATGCATGATTGTGGTGTGTATGATGATTTGGGTGTGTATGATGATTTCTATGAATGATTGTGGTGTGTATGATGATTTCTATGAATGATTGTGGTGTGTATGATGATTTCTATGAATGATTGTGGCGTGTATGATGATCGGCATGCATGATTGTGGTGCATTATTGTGGTGTGTATGATGATTTGGGTGTGTATGATGATTGCCATGCATGATTGTGGTGTGTATGATTGGGTTTTGTATGATTATCAGTATGCATGATTGTGGTGTGTATGATGATTGTTATGCATTATTGAGGTGTGTATGATGCTTTACAGATACCTTGACGATTTTGTGTGCTGTTCTGTTGCTGCCCTGGCACTGACCTCTGACACATATCCTTGTCTCGAAACCTAATTGGGATCAAAGCATAAAGGTGCCCATGTCTGTCTTTCCATTTATAAGAAAACTTGTTTGGAAGCCTAGCCTTGTAAATCTGTCACCTTTTCCTGCTGAGTCCGTTGTCACGAAAGCCTTTGGCGAAGGGGTTGTTGTCAATCTTGAGCTTTGTGATCTGAAGGTGAAAAGACAGATCTGTCACGACCTCTGCGCTAATGAACACCCGCTGATTCATCTGAATGTCCAAACAGGCTGAGAAGAATCGACCTAATGCCTGAGTACACACCTCAGAGACACTGACCCATACAAAAGCTTTAAAAAAATTAATGGATTACAAGTAAATTAAGTTTAGTCTGGATTGCAAACCATTGCCCCATTCTCATGTTAACCACTAGATGGCACTTTGACACTCACCCTGGGGTCTTCAACATTTCTCATCAGTCTTTAATTTCTCTTTAGATGTCCTTGGATACTCAGAAGTTTACAAATTTCCTTTTAAATATTAAATAGCAATCATGTTTGCTAAATGAGTAAGTCAAGTTATATATTTTTAAATGTGATTTTTAGTACAGTTGCTATAAAATGACCAGAGCCTCTGGGACATTCGTTGCTATGTGGTAAACAGATTTATGGTTACATAACTGAGGTCACCTCTTGGTTCTGGTAGGATGTGACTGCTATGAAGGCTGCCTCTGGGAAGGTAAATCGCAGGTATCCACCGCTGTGGCCTCCACAGGGGTCTGGAGCCTGCACTATGTGTAGACGAGGCTGGTATTTGTGCATGGAATGAAGCACCACCTGTTAGAAAATGAATAAAACATGAATGCATCTAGGTTTTGGATCCAGGCATGTACCAATAAATGTCTAATAAAATATATAGATAGAGGATGCATTCAGTATTACTGTGTACACTTCATATTGTCAGTAAGCGATATACCATATGTATATGACTCAGTATCCCTGCTGGGGAAAAAAAAACAATAGAAACCATCTATTTGGTCATTCTAATGGTTTCCACTACAAATACCAGCACAAACCATCAGCTGTTCATTACCAAATGGTTTCCATTACGTAGTAGGAAGTCTTAAGGATGTAGGTCCTTAAAGGTTATCTACTAGACCTAACATGCTACCAATAGAAGGCAACAAATTACCAGTAGCGATCTACAGGGACCATTACAGTTTCCATTCAAACTAATACAATTCCCATTATAACCATTCAAACCATTACAAATTCTATGAGTGTGTGTATTGTTTGTTTGTCATCAAGGATTATTGTATTTGAATTTATTCTTTTTCTATATATACCATTTGGATTCTAATTTGCCCTTGTTTCATTTCTTCACCCATTCAAGAAAGTACAAAATGTCTTCGGTGTGGGGGTGGGGTGGGAGGGGTTGCTATCGGGGTAAAAATGTTGATTCTGTACAGATACATTATGTTGTATTCTGAAAAGTGTCTGTGAATCAAAAAAAAAGGGAAGTACAATATAAAGAAAATACTTGATAAAACTGTGATAAAATGTTACAGTCAAAGTGATGCAAAGTGATTTGAAAATTTAACACCAGCACAATTTATTTCCAATCAACATACGATATGTCAGATATTATAGTACATTTGGTGTTTGTTTGTTTCGATTTTATTTCAGTTACCAATTTATTAGTGTTGATGGAGTTCCACGCCTAAAAAATGTGGTGTCCTTCAAGGTTCTGTTTTAGACCCCCTATTGTTCTACCTTTTTATACAACCCCTGAGACATGTAGTTGAAAGACATAAAAGCTTAAATTAAGCATACATTCTCAAACATAAGTACTGTTGAAGTCTGGCCAGAATGCTGTGGGTGATTTCACCCTTGAGGTTTTATGGCTATCATGTAAAAGCATGTGCAATCTACAGTTAAACACACGCCTGGGTGTAGCTTTTGATGCGTGTTTACCGTTTAATTCCCAGTGTTCAGGGCCTATAGGTGTTTTCAAATATGAATTCTCATAGATTTATAGGTCATGCTTATTTATTTATTTATTTTTTCCAATAAATATTTGTAGTGTACCATTTTACAAACCTGTGCATTGGTTTCATTTTAAGCTATTGGGCTTTAGATTAAACTTACAGTGCCTTGCGAAAGTATTCGGCTCCCTTGAACTGTTCGACCTTTTGCCACATTTCAGGCCTCAAACATAAAGATATAAAACTGTCATTTTTTGTGAAGAATCAACAACAGGTGGGACACAATCATGA
>JAFFST010053270.1:54866-69791 GCA_022414735.1 Noturus placidus
CTTCACAAAAATTACAGTTTTATATCTTTGTTTGAGGCCTGAAACGTGGCAAAAGGTCGAACAGTTCAAGGGGGCCGAATACTTTCGCAAAGCACTGTATTTGATTCAATTGAGCAGTCAGTTTGATGAAACTATTATAATCATCATCATCATCATAATAACAACTATAACAGTTATAATAGTGATCTCCACTACCGTCATGTCACACAATTGAGCAAAAATAAATGAAGTGTGTTAATGAGAGTGTCCTCACCAGGCCTTTAGAGTTGAGTGTGTTGTTGGTGAGCTTAAGTTTATGGAAGGAGATGGGATACTGTATCCACCTTTCTCCCAAAGCGGGTGAGTCCGGGTGGATGAAGAAGCGGTTTGGCAGGTGGGGTTCGGACTTGCCACTCACCTCCCAGTGCTCCCTGTTCCACTGCACAGATGATAGTCATAATCTATCAAGTCCATTTTATTTTTAAAGCACACTTAAAAACATGAGGTGTTGAACAATAGTTGTACACCAAAATTATATTTAAATAATAATTTAAAAACTAATAATATCAAAGGCTCATGATATCAAGACCTGACGTACGGTACTTTCCCTAAAATATGTTGCTGGGAAATGTATTTTGTTTGCTTGGAGGTTGTGAAAAAATGTGGTGTCCTTCAAGGTTCTGTTTTAGACCCCCTACTAAGGAGAAAAAAAGGTCAGTAAAATAAATCAAAAATCATATTACTATAACAGCCATTGTACTTCCTGTAACCTAGCACTTTATAGACTTTTGTTTTAGTCCTTCTCATGCTGCCGTAATTCAGAGCAACACTTTCCTTCATGTTTTAAATTTTTATTTTTATTTAATTTGAAATAACAGGCCACTGAATCTGTGTAAATGTTTTTTGTTTATAGCTAATCATTTAATGTTGGTATAGTGAATACAAACAGGAAGTGGTTGTTCAATAAAAAAAAAAAAAACAACAAGAAAGTAAACGGAAAGTATCTCTATCCGGCCATGAGTGGCCACGACGATCTGCCCATGTTTGCCCATCCTGGGCGAGCCCCGTCCACCAAGGCCCCTGTCGTCATCATTGCAGTTGGGACCAGACCTCGGCTTGCAAGGCCACTAGGTCTGCGCCTACAATCACACCCACATTCACACACACTACGGACACTTTACACTCGCCAATCAGCCTACCATGCATGTCTTTGGACTGGGTCGGAAACTGGAGTATCCGGAGGAAACCCTAGGGAGAACATGCAAACTCCGCACACATGGCCCTGGCGGGACTTGAACCCCGGACCCTGGAGGTGTGAGGCGGACGTGCTAACCACTAAGCCACCATGCGCCCAGGAAATGAAAAAATATGTATTGACATACACCGTGCCCTCCAGTAATATCTGCACCTTTGGTAAATATGAGCAAAGAAGGCTGTGAAAAATTGTCTTTATTGATTCATAGCATGTCCAGTTGACTGGAACGACTTAATTATTGCCCTGATGGTGGAAATGGGCATTTTCAATACTTGTGCTGTTTTCGTCTAGCCACTTGCCATTTTGTGAAGCTCAACAACCTTTTGCCGCACATCACAGCTATTTTACTTGATCTTACCCATTGTTATGAACGATTAAGGGAATTTGGCCTATGTGTTCCATCATATTTATACCCCTGTGAAACAGGAAGTCATGGCTGAACAACTTACTAAAAAAAAGTAAAATATCAATGGGAATATACTTCAAATATATTTTCTCTTGTGAATTCATAGGGATGCCAATAATTGTTGCACACCTATATTTAACAAAGTATTTTTTTAAAACCTGTGTTGTGTTTGAAATTGTTTGATATCCGTGAGGGCAGAGTATTTTTGTGATTTTTTTTTTTTTAACAAAATATCAAAAGGTTAAACAATAAAGATACAGCCTTCTTTGCTCATATTTACCAAAAGTGCCAATATTAGTGGAGTGCACTATATAACATACATGGTAAGGAGAGAGAGAGTGTGTGAGTGTGAGTGTGTGTGTGTGTGTGTGTGTGTGTGTGTGTGTGTGTGTGTGTGTGTGCTCTGAAGGGAAGGGCTGGGAGTTACCTTGTACTTGTTATTATCAAACGGCACCATGTCCATCATCAGCACATACTTGACTTTGGGATTCAGCCCCATCACTGTGACTCTGCAGCTGGGAAACATGCGTCTGAACAAATCAACATGACAGGAAAAATAAAACATGATTAAAACCACCGACACCGTTATAATTAGTCGGCAGACTGAACACTGCCTGAACAAGATGCATTTTATAGAAAGTTATTAAATGTTGATTACAGAGCACAGGGCAGACAGCTCTATGTGCTCACCAACATGATGTAAACAAAATATAATACTGGAATTATATCAGTACAAATTAGAAATATATTTTGCTATACATTATTAAACAATTAATGCAACATGGTTAATGATTAAACATCTACTTTTTGGGTTCAGTGATATCTTACAATCTAGTATTGCCAACCATTTTATTAGAAACACCTGTTCATTTACACAATTATCCAATCAGCCAATCATGTGGCAGAAGCACAATGAATAAAATATGCAAAAACAGGTCAAAGGCTTCATTTAATGTTTGCATCAAACATTTGACCATTGCATGGTTGTTGGTGCAGGTTTAGTGTTTCAGAAACTGCTGATCTCCTAGGTTTCTCTTTAGAGTTTACAGAGTGGTGCGAAAACAAAAAGCATCCAGCGAGCAGCAGTTCAAAGTTCAAAGGAGTTCAAAGGAGAATGGCCAGACTGTTTTGAGCTGACAGGAAGGCTATGGAAACTCGGATAACTACTCATTACAACCATGGTGAGCAGAAAAGCATCTCATTATGTACAAACACTGAACCATGAGGTGGATGGGCTATAACAGCAGAAGACTACATTGGGTCCTGTCAGCCAAAAACAGGAATCTGGTGAGGCTGCATCAGACACTGGTTCACCAAACCTGGACATCAAAATACTCATGATTTCTGATTGGCTGATTGCATAAACAAATAGATGTGCATGTGTGAGAGTGTATATTTAAATTGATATTTGACTCTTTTTTTTTTTTTTTTTTTTTTATGCACCAGATTCATGTTGTTCCCCATGACCTTCTGTTTCCGAGTAAAAGTATTTTCTAAAAGGTAAGACGAAAACACACCCATCACCATGAGGAAGATCAACAAGCCTTCATAAACCTTGTAATGGCTACAAAAACAGCGTCACACTTGAAAAGCTCTAATAGTAGTGCTTAGTTAACTGGAGCTGTGATCAACCTGCCTGAAAGAGGATATATATGAGTATTTTGCTCTCATACAATCCTTTTCCTTCAATCTTATTTGTTGGATTGGTTGCATCAGTCTCCAGATGTACAATTACACACCACCATCATGCCAACAAACTATTTGGAGAGCCGGCCGAAAGTCTTGCTGGACCACACGCAGCAGTTACTGGAGGTACTGCTAAGCATTTTAAACTGGCTTGTAAGAGGGGGTAGTGGCAGATCTTTGATGTTGTAGGTCTGTTTTCTTTGTGAGATGTTTTCTGAGATGAAATTCTGACTGCCTCTTCCAGTAGAAGAAGACTCAAATGCACACAAATATGATTAATGGACTACAGAATGCTACTGAGCTGTGGAGGAGAAATCACAAGCAAGAACTAAATATTCTGTAGGTGTACAAAATACACAAAGTGCACGGATGTCATTTACGGGGCCACTTGGTCTTTTTTTTGGTTTATAGACTTTGTAAATTGGGAGACCTGAAGACCATAAAAAAAAATCTGAGATTCAACATGGATTTGTGAAATGCATCTAAACAGGAAAGAAAATTCCTTCTACCAATAACACTACATGGTACTAGAAATGATTAGCTACATGCAGACTTGGATTAGTTACCTGCCCGTTTTAGTGATGAGCATCTCAGTGCCAGTGTTGTTAAATTTGTCCCACAGTTCTCGCCCCTGAAGCGCCACATGAACTGGAAGTGACATCAACTCTGCTTCACCACAGCTTGCCCGGCAAACCGAATTCATCTCTCCTGTTCAATAAAAATGGATGTCTATGAACCAGTAATAATATTTTTATTTAGGGGAGAAAAAGAGAGCTACTCTATATTTTATGTTCTGTGTTTGGTCTGAGTTCTGCTGCTGGAAACCTCACAGATGCCACCACATTCAGAAATAAACTATCTGACGTTTTGCTATTTACGTTTACATTTATTCATTTAGCAGACGCTTTTATCCAAAGCGACTTACGAATGAGAAAATACAAGCAAAATACAAGCTATTTAGTCTAACAACACAAATACAAGAGACAAAATATTATATATGCACAAAAATGTACAAATAGCACAACATATCAGAGACGCTCAATGTGCACAACAACAGTAAACACGTATAAACACATGTAATGACTGTCTGGTGTCTATAACCTTCAAGAATATACTTCACTTACCTTGTGGATAATATCCATAGCTCTTGGTCAGGGGATTGACTGGATAAGGGTAGTCCTTGTGGACATACATGGCCTTGAAGCTGGAGTCTCTGACCACTCTGGATTCTGAGTGAAGTAGTCAGCTTTGGATATGTGATGTGACGTGAAGCTCTTCCCAGGTGGACACCCACCCTCTTCTCATGGGAAAAAGGTGTGTATGTTGGCTACAACATCTTTGATCTGCCATCTTGTTTCACAGTTTGGGCCTTGTCCTAGTCATTGAGGTGTCTGGGAACTCCACTTTCTTGTTTTTAGGGAGAAGGGGGGTGGGGGATCTCACTTCAGAAGCTTAAGGGTCTCCTCAGCCCCCTGAAATGCCACATGAGGTGCTAATCACCCAGGCAGTTTGTCCCCTTATTACTGCAGGAAGCTAGGTGCTGCCCATGGCACTTTATTAGCGCTGGGTAAAACATGTCCTTTTGGTCTGATCTCAGATCAGCCTTCCTAGGCCAAGTCCTAGCTTTATGCATTCTTTGCCTGACATCAAGATAATGGTAATGGGACCAACAACAAATGGCAACTTCCACCAAAATCCTCTTTATTGACCAAGCCTAGACAGAACACCTACAAGAAATGCTTCTAAATGGTAGGAAGTGTGGATAGTGACACTTGAACACAAGAATGTTTCTCCACCTTATTGTCTCTGGCTAACTTAACCATGTCAAAGACATTGATCTACCATGTCAAACTCCTCATAGTTTATTTACAAGCAATAAAACTTGCCATTGGAAGGGGAGGACAAGACGGTGACCAATAGCAGCAGGTGAGATATTAACATATCAAAAAGTGTAACTTTTATGTTATATGCTCTTAAAGCCCAAGTATTTACTGTAAGAAAGATCATTTAAAGGAAACCCTAAAGTCATGTGCTGGTGTTTAGAGTCAAATTAAACTTAATGTTGAAGCCTGCAGATTATTGTATTTACATTTACAATAATTATTATGATTATCTGCTTTAAAATTTTAGTTTAAGGTATTGTTTAATTATTGTTTAATTATTTAAGGAAATGTAACTAATTCAGTATAGTATACTATATAACAGGTCCTGCCATTGTTCATTGTAATCTAAAATGGTAAATGGCGCACTTATATAGCGCTTTTATCCAAAGCGCTTTACATTGTGTCTCATTCACACACACCAATGGTAGCAGAGCTGCCATGCAAGGCACTAACTTGCCATTGGGAGCAATTTGGGGTTAACTTTGTCAGTTATGTAAATTGATTTCTGGAATAATCTTGAAGATATTTTTCAACTCATCTAAGAAAGGTTTCATTCAGAGCTGCTACAGAGTCAAATGATTAAGAGTACAAGTTTAAGAGTTAAGATGACCATGTCCTATTCTCTACATGGTCATGTCCACTCATGGTCATGTAAGCAAACTCTGTTTCATGGAAAACGTTGAGCGATTTAAGCAAGCAGATAAAATTGCACTGCCAGCGTCAGTGCGTTCTGGTGCGGCTCTGATAGGACTCTCCTCTTGCTTATCTCCCTGTCCCATATCTGTCCATCCCCACTCACCCCACCCAAGCTGAAGAGCCTGCAGCCACCACATGCAACTGGGGTCACTCCCAATGTCAGCCTTCAGTCCTGCTAATAACAGGATGCCGAGATGTGTGCTGATCTGAGATCAGGTTGGGTTTACGAGGAATTTTGAAGGGCATCAGAAGGCGAAAGGTGCTAGCAGACCTGTGTTGGTACACGTTACACTAAATGGTTCATTTGGTATCTATTAGCCTTTATTCATAAACACCTGCAAACATCTTACTGTGCAACGTTGAGTATTATGTGAATATTACCTGTGATCATGTGCAAACAACACTTTCAATAAGGTGCAAATAAAACCTTGTTATACAAACTATTGTGCATGAATTATTAATGTAAACTCAGATGTTAGTTTTAGTTGTCTATGTTAGACCTTTAGGTTCTAGGTAGCATCCAGTGTCCACAGTTTAAGGCTTTACGTGTTCCTTTAAGTCTGGTTGTTTTTTAATGCCATGCCAACTTCTACGGCTGTTTCCATGGTGAGAAATGTGTAAGCAACTCTATATAAGGTTTTTAAAAACTGTTTTTCCTAAAAACTTTAAAATTGGCATTAGGTTTGACCTTTTTTTTTAATTTGAAAAATTTCTTCCAGAATGTTGACTGTATAAAAAAGGTTTCTCACTGGGTTAAGACCAGTACAGTCTAATAAAACATGTTTCAAGGATAATGGATTCTGGCAGAAGGTACAGTACATGTTGGTGAGTCTTCTCCTAATATTAAAAATGTGTGTTTCATCCTGGAGTGACCTATTCGACAGCGTGTGTAGACAATCTGGTCCCAGCAATTTGAAAACAGGAAACGTTTCTTTGGTAAGTGGTCTGCACTTATATAGCGCTTTTATCCAAAGCGCTTTACACTGTGTCTCATTCAGCCATTCACTCACATCGGGAGCAACTTGGGGTTCAGTGTCTCGCCCAAGGACACTTCGGTATGTGGAGTCATGTGGGCCGGGAATCGAACCGCCAACCCTACGATTAGTGGACAACCCGCTCTACCCCCTGAGCCACAGTCACCCAAACTCCTTTGCCAACAATAGGGCTGATTTCATGGAGTTTGTTCATGGTGCATTGGTCCCACACAGTTTGTCTTTTCTTGTTAATACACGTGTTTATTATGGGTTTTAGGTCAGTGGAAGGTATTGGACACTTTTTGAAATCCATTGATAATGTCTCTTTTGCAGTAGTTTCTGCTTCTTCATTTCCCAGGATTCCACGGTCTTTACAAGCGTTGGGTGATCATTTTTTAGGGATGACATTGCTTGAAGACATGATTTGTTGTATAGTCTTTATGAAATTCAGTGCTAAGACGATAGAGTTTGCCTCTGCTGTAATAACTGAGCTGTGGTTGGGAATGGATATTGGTTGATCACGAATGCATATTCATATATTTCTCTAGATATAGAGGAGTTGTTGAAAGTTAATCGAGTGGGTTTTCAGCATTTTTGGTTCTTGTTAAAATATAATTTTTATTTCCAGGGGTGGGATTATACAGCAGTGCATCTGTTCCAGTATGCTCGTTATCCATTTTGAGATTTTTTTAAACGTGGTTTGATCCCTAGTCCAAAAGGTCTTGGTTTGTGTTCGTATAGGCTTGAAGAATGGGTTGAGAAAACAGGATGAATCATAAAAGGAAATACCTATTATTACCCAAAAAGATTTTACCAATTTTGGAAAAAGTGAATGGTCCTTGGGTTCCTAAAGGGGCTCGACATGGGATCCTCTCTCATTGGGAAACACACTGTTGTAGGGTTCTACATAGAAATCATACACTCCAAAAGATTTAACTGTAAGCAGTCTCTGAGGAACCATAGTGACTCAGTTCAAGGAGAATAAATATTTCAATAAAAAGAGAGAAAAATATTTGGATTTATTTTTTAAAATGACCAATAATCCTTCTTTTAAGTTTAAAAGACAAATAAGCAGACTGAAACTATACATTTCTAACTCTCAGCTGAACTGTACAGCAACATTAAAAACAGTCTACTGTACGAAACAAGCTTTTATGTAATTAGAACAATGAACTACATGAAGAGCTTAACAGTTCACTTGTCTTAGCCCAAAATATTCAGCTTATCTAATAAACTGACTCATTAGGTTTTTTTTTGTTGTTGGTCCAATTCCAGGTTTAACCAGAGTGATAAGAAGGCGTGTCCTTCCACATGTGCAGAAACACTAATGTCAGGAGTTACTGTTCGGAGGTTGATAGAGGACAGGAGTCTGATTGGTCGAAAGGCGGTAAAGAAGAACCCAGATAAGAACGAGACAACCCTCACGTCATCACCATATGCAAATAAGTAAAGGTCATTAAAATGCTGAGGGAAGGGGGTTATTTGACAGAACTCTGGGGGACCACTGGACAGAACGGAGACACCGAGCCTGGAGACAAATAGAAAGGAAGGAAAGATGACAGGGAAGGTGTTAAGTGAGTGTAATAAAGCTGTGCGTTAACACCTACTTCAAGGGGACACGAATCAAGTGACCTTAAGGTGAGCAAAGCAACTTGGAGAAGGCAACAACTGCGTGTCAGTTTTGGCATTCAATTAAACTGTTGATGAATTGGGCCATAAGTATGTATGAGCTCAATGTTTAGAGAGGATTTTCTTGTACGTACCGTTAAAAAGAACAATTTGATATAATAAGGGAACGATACTGAGCCTATTTTCTTCTGTTTTCTTCACAGGAACGATCCGGAAATTTCTCACACTAAGGTTCACGAGATCTTATATTGTCTTCTGGACAGGATATCATCATATACTGTAAGTTCATTATGGAGACACTACAGTATAGATGATGTACTATCCAGGGTGTCATACCTCCTCCTGTGGGATACCACACACCCGAACAGTCTGGGATAGAGAGAGGCGGTTAAACCGTTACCATTACTGAGTTTAGCAATGGTAAGGGTTCTTTTGCTTCTTCTCGCTGGCACCAATCATCGAAAACAAGAAATGGAATGAACTTCATATGAATATTTTGTAAATAACAGCATTGTAGTTGTATCTATTTGATATAAATTCATTTATTTACCATAACGTTGCTTGATGTGGAACTACACGCTGAATCTTGTCCTTGTACAATGACCATAAAGGTATACATATTAGTATAAGTGCATGAATTCAGTAAATTAATAATAAAAAAAAAGTCTATTTTGCATGCGGGCTGTATTTATGATTAAAATGTCTTGAATTAACACAAATTGGTGCGTCAGTAGTAACTACTTTCAGTGTATAAATGTATTATGTTGTGCCTTGGTGAATTGTTATATTAATTCGTCAAACATGCATCATACACGACCATTTCAGGTCATCAGTTTTTGAGTTTTTTTTTTTTTTGCATTGGGTGCCTTGAGGTAGGAATTGGCAACCATGACTGAGTATTGATAATAGCAAATTTTGTGTGTTGAATACTATCAATAATGTACTCTGGCTCAATAAACACATCCACCTGAATCAATAACTCTCCACATTCTTCAAATCCATATTTTATTTACACACAATATAGTGTAATATTATTTTATCTTTTTTTTATTTAGAAAAAAAAGTCTTATTGTCGGTGACCTCAAATAACTCAGCGAGAGAGAGAGAGAGAGAGAGAGAGAGCGAGGGAGCGAGAGAGAGAGAGAGCGAGAGAGAGAGAGAGAGACCTTGCTTTGGGCTAGCTTATCTATGAATTAGCGATCCATCACCATGGCCTGGATAAGAAGTGACTGCCTGCCGGGTTCAACCACAGGGGAGAATACAAGAACAAATGCATCCCGGCCATTGTGTGCCCATTTTAGTGGCAGGTTAGAGCTCCATTAGAAGGGTAATGTAGCCCTGTGGGGCTGCACCTTTAGTTAAGTTCTAGCAGCTGTGAAAGACAAGCAGGAACTGAGAGAGGGAAGGATGGCAAAGAGCTGGCAAAAAACTAAATATAAACCTGTGTAGCACATAAATAACTGAAGGGTACTGCTCATAATATAACAATATGATATCAGGGATATTACATTATATTAACATCATTATACAATTTTATGAGTATTATGGATAATAATCAGACGATGGGGGGTTTATGACTACACTGTATAAGTAACTGATTGGAAAGTTGAAATGTATTCCAGGATCAACGGGTTCATTTAATTAATTTTCCATATTCAGTACTTCAATAAGCAATACACACGTTCAGCCAATGAAAAACATTCAGCCATAAAAATGTGAACAAAAAAGCTCCAGTTTCACATAAGAGCTTTTCCACTACCGGTACATGCGTCACACAGAAGACGAGAAAGAATGACTTTCTGGTCAATGTCTGGGTTTATTATTAATTTTGTGTGTTTTATTTCTCTGCAGTGGAGTAATCTCCTACTGAAAGGACTGACTTTACAGTAATAAGGTGTTTTTTCATTGCCTTTTTACATAAAGCATTTTTATTTTACTTTTCAAACGCATAAGAAAAAAAAAAAACAAGCTACAAGAAACTAATTAACAAAAAGATTTTTGATACAAAAACATAATTAACTCTTTTTAAATATGGACAAAATAACAGCCAGGATGATTGTAAGACTGCTCTCTGATCCAGCTGAATGAGAATCCAGGGTCAAAGCCAGGTCTGCACAGCTTGGATAAGGAACTGAGACCATTAGAGGCAAAAGTTCCCTGTAAAGTGTCTCAACTCTGCTTGAACCTCATAAGCAATTCCGACCAGGACACATTTTCAGCCGTTCTGGAACAATGCTGATTTATTCATGATGCATCCCGCTGCTAAAATGAGATTCTGAATAAAGACCTTACTAATAATAAATAGACTTGGGGCTAAAAGTCCTAGGACACTGCAACAGCAGCTTGAGTTCAGAAAGCAGGCTCTGTCCCAAATGTGACTGTTATCCGCAGAGCTGTGTGAGAGATAAGACAGCTCACATGCTGTCCACGAGACAAACTGAAGCCTCGAATAGTTTTCTTTGTTAAAGTCTGGACTCCATGCTGGAGGGGGTTTTTTGTTATGTATTTTCAGATCTCTAACAGGAAATTTGCAGATCAGAGCTCGATCCACTTCAGTTCTTCAGAGTGGCGGAGATTTTGAGTCGCACCTCACACATGAAAGCGTTCATGAGGTCCAGTGCTGCTTCCCGGGCTATTCGAGCTATCAGCTGACCCCCAGGACCAATCACCATTTTCTGTTTAAAATGATCAGAGAGAAAGAGAAAAGAGAGTGTGAGTAGAGGAAATAAAAGTCTGTAAGTTCACAAAGCTATCTATAGCTATAGGGCAATCCTATAAAGGCAGTAGTCCATTTCCGCAAGCACGTTTTTACTGATTTTATCTAGATAAAAATGCATAGCCAAAGCAGGAATATTAAATATTTAAATGCGAGGGTAAGTCAAATTAAAAGTGGGATAAAATTTCTTTTTTTTTAAAATAAATTTCCCCACGTTTGTAATTACAGGTAATCTTGTGGAACATCCAGAGCTAAATTCCTGTTCCAACAGCTACAACTTCATCAGCCGAGAAATGGGAAAGTACAAACTCAAGTGTCGCAATGATTCTCCTCTGATGCGGACACTGGAGACTCCTTCCATAAATATTATATACCAGGCATCTTCAACGTACTCCAGACCAAGGACCCCCAAACTGATGGCGAGATGGAGCAGGGACCCCTTAATTATATATATTGTATGAAATTGTGTTATATCAAACTGGTACCAAAACTTTCGCGACCCCATGCAGTACCTTCGCGGACCCCCTGTTGAAGACCTCCGTTATATACCATATCCTTACAGAACACTTCACCATCCTATCAACAATTACACATCTTTATTTAAATGAAAACACAGTCTAAAGATATGTTTATTCCTAGGCAGTGAATGAGCTGTTACTACAGAAACGTGAACGTAAGAACGAGTGCTTGATGATGACTAACAAACCTTTCTGGCCAATCAGACTTGAGAATTCAACAGCATCGTGGTATAAAGTGAATTATTTCAAGATTTAAAAAGCGTAATATTGTCAAAACATTGCCATAGAAAACATTTCTTCTTGATGGAAGATGCTAGAATGTTTTCTGTGTGTCGTGTCCTTCCTTCCTTCCTTTTACACAGCAGACCGTGTGACTGTATTTTTGTAGCCAATTTAATGTAAAGTGGCAGGCATAATGGAGCGAGCAATTATTTGATATTCACAGAACAGCACTTGCCATAAGCTTAGAGTCCAGCGCAGATTAAATTGAAAAGGCTGACTGCTTACATTACAGCCTCCTCCTCCATCAGGAGATTTTACTAAAGTGGACACACGATACACACAAGCAAGACTAGTTATGAAAATATGACACCATAAAAGACTTGAGTTCACTGAACCTGGACAATGTAACCATTCTCCAGGTGTTTATTCAAAGTTAAGTACATTTTAAACCTGAGGCACTTTCACACGGTTTTTTTTCCTTTTAGACTTTCAAGCATCAGACAATGGAAACTATGCCTTGAATTGAATTTCTCACCATGTGACTGTCCTTTTTCACATGCAGTTTGACAGAAATGTCCAAATTGCCGTCGGCGGCTTCCCTCCAGAGCTCAATGTACTGCAAAACACACAGCATAGAGATCGTTCCAGTAATAGGAAAACTCCACTGTACAGAGCTAACAAAATGCAATGTATCTGTAGATTGTTTTTCTTTAAAGGCACAATAAAAAAAAAAAAATTAAACCACATTTAATAAAATGGTTTAAAAACATATTCAATATTTAAATCTGCTAGTTTATAAAACTTAAAAAGCAGTGCTACTAAATCAAGGCTGCTGAGGCTCCATGGACAACTCTGGACATGTTTATGTTATTACAATGCACATTTATGTATTTGCTTTTGTAAATAATGTAGTACATTTATTACGGATATAGGACACTTGAACATTAATTATAAGCTTAATTATTCAAAATATATAGCATTAAAATACATGAATTACTTAAAATGCAAAGCACTGTGTAAACTAACACATTGTGTGTTAAGACTGAATTAAACTTTATAAGGAACTTTAGGGATAAAACATATTAAGAAACGATCTCTATAATAACCGCACCTCCAGTGTTGAGGGTTCGAATCCCACCTGTGCCCTGTGTGTGTGGAGTTTGCATGTTCTGTGCGTGCTTCGGGGTTTCCTTCCCTAGTCCAAAGTCATGCGTTGTAGGCTGATTGGCAAAACTGTCCACAGTGTGTGAATGCGTGTGTAAATGTGTCTGTGATTGTATCCTGCGATGGGTTGGCACCCTATCTAAAGTGACTCCCGCCTTGTGCCCCGAGTTCCCTGGGATAGGCTCCAGGCTCCCCCGCAACCCTGTGTAGGATAAGCGGTATGACAAATGGATGGATGAATCCCTTTGCTCGGTCTTGGTTGGCTCTCATCAAACATGACCAAAACACACCCTTTTTATGGCCCTGGGAAGAAGTGTTTTTATTTAATTTTTTTATGTACAGTGCTAAACTGAACCTGGTGATGTAGGCAGCACTGTCTCATCCACATGTGAAGTTCTTCACGATCTCAGAGTCGGGAAACATTGCTTTAAAAATTGAGTCAACTTCGTCAGAAGTGTACTAGTGATGAAGCGTCATCCTCGATAACCTTCGCGTCCAGTGTTGGCGTAGAGCCGCAGACTGATCGAAGGTTTAATGATTGCAGGCTGGAAGTTGTTGCTTGTACAATAACAGTTTTAGTAGCAACAGTGCAAGCTGGGTTGGCTAACTGGGATCAGTAGGATTTTGCTTGCACATACTGCTTGTGCTTTTCCGCTTGTATGTGCGATTCCATGGCCTTAACACTCCGACCCGAGTTTAAAGCATTTCTTACAAACGCTATAGCGGGCTTCCAAATCATTTCCCAGAACTGGTTTTAACCGATCCGAGAGCTGATCATTTTTGAGCCACTTGCTCTTAAATTTACACTTCCCCATTACTTCCTGTCCACCACCCTGTTCCAGTTACTGTAATTATCACCAACCAATCAAAAAGAAATTGGCTGTTTCAAGCGTCTCCTCGGATCACGCTCCAAAATTAAACACCTTCACAAACTATTTTAAGCCTTCCAACTCTATTATTTACTTTTTATAGCCTTAAATGTGTTGAATTTAATGCTTTGTCCAGGCTTTTCAAGCACCCACAGGTACCCTGAAAATGGTCCCTTCTTTTTTGCTAAGGAGGAGAGGAAATGAAGAAACACAGCGTGTGGGTTTCTCATGTGAGCTCTACCTGGGTCACTGTGTAAGGCACCTCCTGAGGAAGATACTCCAGTAGTTTCTCTCGGATGGTGTTGGTACAGATGTCCTCTGGGCTCTGATCGGTGAGTACGGCACTGTGGTACTGCCACGGACCTGGCTTCGCCTCCACCATCAGATAACTCTGTCAAATCCAATCACATTTAGATAATGAGCACATTCCTGTTAATAGAAGGGTGATATGACTCTAAAATATCACTACTGCGATGAATGATGTCACGATACACTTTTCTGAGATGTCGTGGGTATTCTCATATTCTTTTATTAACGTTACAAAAATAAAACTGTAAATCAAAAAAGTACCATTTATAACCAAATGTATTAATAATAAACAAATGTATGATCAGTTTATAAACGTTTCTTGAAATGCAACACTATTGACAGTTTGTGAGCAACATAAGCACATACAGTGCCTTGCGAAAGTATTCGGCCCTCTTGAACTGTTCGACCTTTTGCCACATTTCAGGCCTCAAACATAAAGATATAAAACTGTAATTTTTTGTGAAGAATCAACAACAGGTGGGACACAATCATGCAGTGGAACCAAATTTATTGGATATTTCAAACTTTTTCAACAAATAAAAAACTGAAAAACTGGGCGTGCAAAATTATTCAGCCCCTTAAGTTAATACTTTGTAGCACCACCTTTTGCTGCGATTAC